>JAPXFQ010000912.1:0-51617 GCA_028564705.1 Apricaphanius iberus
TTAATTACAATTAACATGACTTCACCTATGTTTTTGATACATTAACAGGGCAACATACTAAGAAATTTGGGCCTCCACCTCAGGGAGGCGTTAGAGGGGCTGAAACAGGTTAAAAAGACATCAAGGTTTTTGTTGTCCTCAGTCTCATTAAGTTGTTTTTGTGCCTGTTTCTACAGTTTATTCTGTGCAAAACAACACTTTTTGTACATCAAGTCTATTGGATTAAATAAGATACACCAGAAAAGGTCACTTGAGTCTGAGTTGACTTATAGTTGAAAATTGATTTGGAGTGTTAAAGGAAAAGTTCGGTATTTTACACTTAAAGCCCTATTTTCAGACTTTTGAAGATTAAATAGAGTGGTTGTAATAGAAATATGAACAGATGCTGCTGTCCCGATAAATGTAAGTTTCTTTGCTAACATCCCCCCCACCTATACAATGGGACTATCGGCGCACAGGAACATTCCTTCTCTAAAACGCATTAAACTTTCGTTTACAAAGACGTGAAACTCACAGAGTTGTCGGGGTGTTCACTGAAATGCTCAAACAAAAGTCGCCACAAAATGTGTGCTGACTGTGCTATGTGGGAATACTAATGTTTTTAGACTGATTTGACAGTTTACTGCTGCAATCATAACTACTAGGTATGTACCTCCTAAGGGAAAGTCTGCTATGAGACACTTGTATGACACCATCAGCAGCTGGAGGACAAACCCACAGTCTGTTTATATCACAGATGTGGTTCTGATTTAGATAAATGCTCCCATTGTGGTCCAGACCAAGAGTCTCATCCAATCAGAGAAAATGTCCACAGAGCTGCTGCTGCTGTCTGTCCAACTCATCTCATCCTCTGTTGTCCTCTCAGTCCCACAGGTGGAGGTGGAGTCAAGGGTGGAGTCTGTCTTGCTGCCCTGCAGAACCACAGTTCAGCTTCCTGGAGACGCCAGAGTGGAGTGGATAGACAGAGAAAGAGATAAGGTCCATGTGTATCAGAACGGTTCTGATCAGCCTGAAGAACAGAACCAGTACTACAGAACCAGAACCAGGATGAATGAAGACCTGCTAAGAACTGGAGACCTCAGTCTGACTCTGAGATGGCCCACTGATGGAGACACTAACAACTACACCTGCATCGTCTATAGCAGAGATGGAGTCATCCTGATGAAGAAACAAGTTAACCTGAAGGTCAAAGGTCAGTGGTTTAAATATGATGTATTTTTCCAACCATCTTATATATACCTGGGTAACGGCAACCAAGTTGATAATAGAGCTTTGGCTTTGACTCATTGCAATCTGCTGGGATTCCTTACATAGCAAACTTTTAACTGATTGGAATATTTGATCTGATTGTATTGAAATGACTTTTGTTGTAGATTAGCACTATATAAATAAAATTGAGTTGAAAATGGAATTGGCCAACGGTGTCCTTGTGTCAAGTGGACACATGGACAGAACACATTTAACTCTCACCTCCGCCTGACCTGTAAGTGAACTGCAGAGGGTCCAGATTATCCTGGACACAGGTCATAAGTGACTTCTTGACAATTTTTTCAAGTGACTTCATAACCAAGAACGCCACTGCAATATATCAACCCAAAGTTTAATATGTTTTGAAATAGCTTTTGAATATATGTGAAATACATAAAATTCGCTGTTTTCCTATATTATGGGTAGTGTATTATAGTTTCTTTAATATAGGATATATATACCTATATTGTAGGTATGTTTTCCTGTAATACAGGAAAATGGGCAATTATATAAATGTCACATACGTTCATTATAGGTTATTTCTCTGTGTGATGAGGTGCTTAGCTGCATGAGTTCTTTTTATGACAAGATGTTAACAAGGCTGCAGGCAGGATTTGAACCCCAGTCCCCCAGCCAAGAGTCATGCATGCTTACCATAGCTATACTGTGAGCCATACCTTGGCTAAGGAGATGGGAGTTTGTCTTGTAATCGGATGGTTGCTGGTTTGAGCCCCATTGTGTCCTTGTATCCACTTTGCCCGTTGCCTACTGGTACCCATAATGGTGGCCAGAGGGCCCTGTGGCGCCAGCCTTGCTTCTGTCAGTGTGAAAGTAGTGTAAAGTGCTTTGGGGTCTGTAGGGACTGAGTAAAGTGCTATACAAATCAAGCCATTTACCATTTTACCAGTTGGACAACACAGTGGTCAAGATCTGTGAGACTTATAACGACAAGACCTTCTAAAAAAGATTTTTCCTGAAAAATTCCAGACACAGTAGATAATAAAAAATATGAGCTTGGCATCATGTATAACAGCTGCTAAAGTGAAATGAATCACCAGGTATTCAGTACTTCTTTGTTCTATTTGTGCTCCAACTAGAGCTGTTAACTAAACCGTCCATCTTGTCTTTTGTTGTCCTCCCAGTCCAACCGCAGGTTAAGGTGGATTCTGGGGTGGAATCTGTAGTTTTGCCCTGTAAAACAACAGTTCACCTGCCTGAAGACTGTCAAGTAGAGTGGAAATACCAACGCAAGACGACCTATGTGTATGAAAACGGTTCCTATCGGCCTGAAAAGCTAAGTCAGTTCTACAGAAGCAGAACCAGGATGAATGAGGACCTGCTGAGAACTGGAGACTTAAGTCTGGCTCTGGAACACCCAACTGATGAAGACAGCGGAATCTACACCTGCAAAGTCTACAGCAGGGAAGGAAACATCATGATAAAGAAACAAGTTCAGCTAGAGGTCAAAGGTCAGTGTTTAAATCAAATGACAATTAGCTTATTATCTGTGTTTTTTCCCGTTAAACTTTGAACACAATAACCTGTTGACTTTAGCAAAGAACTCCTGTCAAACAGGTTTTGTCACTTGTAGTCTCTTATGTTCTTTATTTTTTAAGACTTCTTATTTGCACCTTCATTTGAAGACCCAACATGACTAAAAAAAAACCAAACAGTTTAATTAGCTCTTATTTCAGCTATTGAGATCTAAAATGTAAATAAAACATACTCTCCTAAAATAGCAAAAACGAAACAAATCAATTTGTTTCTATAGTTATGCAATAAAAAAGTTAATATATATATATATATTGTAAGTAGTAAGTAAAATAAGTAAATAATAAAAAGCAAAAGTCCAACTAGCTGCACAGAATCCACAACTAGCGGGAAAAACTGAGTGGCTGTACCAGGAAAATTAGGGATAAAAATGAAAAATAAAGATAGATTAAGTTTCATGGTGCTAAAAGTCAAACACAGTACAACTTCATAAACAGAACCTATGTTTAAAAGTGCAGTGAGCCACATCTAATTAATGAACACTGTGGAAAAAGATGTGAGGACGATCAAATCAGACAATCGCTATTGTTGGTATTAAATGTGTGTTTTAAAACTCTTCAGATCATCAGGGAATCTGTTGTCAAATGGTATTCATCTCATTCATTAGGACAAAAAATGTCATATTTGATCATTTTTTTTGCTTTGAGTTGTCCTACTGGTGGATACATGCTGTCAGTATAAGAATATATCATGTTACAGGAATATCAGATATAGATGTAGATAAGGATGTGGCTGCCCCTCCCTGTGCTGCAAACTTATCGCAGTGGAGGGGTTTGAGTGTCCCAATGATCCTAGGAGCTATGTTGTCGGCGGCTTAATGCCCCTGGTAGGGTCACCCATGGCAAACTGGTCCTAGGTGAGGGATCAGACAAAGCGCAGCCTGAAGACCCCTATGATGAGAGGAAACTTTGGACTCAGTGTTCCCTCGCCCGGACGCGGGTCACCAGGGCCCCACTCTGGAGCCAGGCTTGGAGGTGGGGCACGTTGGCGAGCGCCTGGTGGCTGGGCCTTTACCCATGGAGCCCGGCTTAGCCCGGAGAGGCAACATGGGCCCCCCTTCCCATGGCATTCCGAGCCTCGGTTGCAGAAGCTGGCTCTCGGGACGTGGAACGTCACTTCTCTGGTGGGGAAGGAGCCGGAGCTGTTGTGCGAGGAGAGTGCTCCTTCTGCTGATCTCAACACGGGACATCTTGGGTCGGTGAGTGGAACACTTCGAAGACCTCCTCAATCCCACGTCACGCCTTCCTGTTTGGAAGCAGAGTCTCCAATCTCTGGTATTGAGGTCACCCAGGTTGTTAAAAAGCTCCTTTGTGGCAGGGCTCACAGGGGTGGATGAGATTCGCCCGGAGTTCCTCGAGGCTCTGGATGTTGTAGGGCTGTGTTGGTTAACGCAGCTCTGCAATATTGCGAGGACATCGGGGGCAGTTCCCTTGGATTGGCAGACCGGGGTGCTGGTTTCCCCTCTTTAAAAAGGGGGAACATAGAGTGTGTTCCAACTACAGGGGGATCACACTTCTGAGCCTCCCTGGTAAGGTCTATTCAGGGGTTCTGGAGAGGAGGGTCCGAGGGATAGTCGAACCTCAGATTCAGGAGGAACAATGCCGTTTTTCGTCCTGGCCGTGGAACACTGGAACCTTCATCAGGGTCCTGGTGGGTGCGTGGCAGTTCGCCCAATCAGTCTACATGTGTTTTGTGGAGTTTGAGAAGGCGTTCGACCGTGTTCCTCGGGGAATCCTGTGGGGGGGCTGTTAGGTCCCTGTGTGACCGGTGTCAGAGTTTGGTTTGCATTGCCGGCAGTAAGTTGAGTTGGTTTCAAGTGAGAGTTGGACTCTGCCAAGGTTGTCCTTTGTCACCGGTCCTGTTCATAATGTTTACGGACAGGATTTCTAGGCGTGATGAAGATCTTCGTTCCTAACTAAGGTCACAAACTTTCCTCCGCAGGGTGGCTGGGTTCTCCTTTAGAAATAGGGTGAGAAGCTCAGTCATCCAGAGGGGGCTCAGAGTAGAGCTGCTGCTCCTACACATCGAGAGGAGCCAGTTGAGGTGGCTCAGGCATCTGGTCAGGATGCCTCCATGGTGAGGTGTTCCGCGCACGTCTATTCACTGGATGCCTTTACTACTAATTACTTATCACTAAACAGAACTAATCTTGAAATAAGTTTCTCATGACGGATGATCTTTACCTTTATTTAAAAATAGATTTAATTACGTTCAACAGCACATACGGTGGATGAAGCTACTGTTTACAATCAGTCCGCATCAACTTGGTCCAGAAACACCTGGCAGGAAGATAAAGTGTCGTCAAGTGAGATTTACATGCATCACTTTTAATGCAACTCTAAAAGATGTGGCATCATAGGAAAGGAAAAAAACATATGTTAACAGGAAGAAAGCTCCAACGGAACCACTCAGAGTAGTAGGATTAGAGCAAAGACACAAAGTGCATAATAACGTGTATTATCCAACTCATCTATTTGTTCTCTCAGCCTGTGTTGTGGAGGTGGAGGAGGGGGCGGAGTCTGTCGTGCTGCCCTTCATAACAACACCTGATCTACCAGGTGATGCTGAAGTTGAATGGAGATATGGATTGTACAAGGCAGTCCATGTGTATCAGAGCGGTTCTGACCTGCCTGGGAAACAGCACCAGTTCTTCAGAGACAGAACCAGGATGAATGAAGACCTGCTGAGAACTGGAGACCTCAGTCTGACTCTGAGACGTCCCACAGTGAGAGACAGTGGACGGTACAGATGTGACGTTTACAGCTTTAGGGGAAACTTTCAGAGAGAGAAAACAGTTCTGCTCAGAGTTAAAGGTTTGTTGGCTGGTTGCTCAGTTTGTGTCTGCGTCTGTTGGTTTCTCTGATTGTCTTCATCTTCTTCTGCAGATAAAGGAGAGGACCATGATCGTACTCCATTGCTCCAAGATGAGGTTTGATGAAGGGTGAAGAGAGGACACGGTTCCTTCCTCCAGACTTTACATTATTCTTTGACATAACAAGAGGACATGTGTTGGACAAAATGGACAAGACAGAGAGGGCATCCCAGTCAGACTTGATCAAGCTCAGTGAGAGAAACTAGACTGTTGGACAGTAGGACCCCAGCAGATATTGTCTCAGTGATGACAACTTCTGTACCTCAATGACTCTTTCCATCACATAATGTATATTTTCTTATTGTTTAAACTCATTCATTTTTTTCTGTTTAACCTGTTTTGGCGTAATATTATATATTAATCAAGCTGATGACAACTGGGCATCATAACAGTGAAATCAGGTCCGTCATTTATCAATCGTACTTATGGACAGATCTGTGTGTACTTCGTGTGTAGGAACAACGCACAGTGTTTTATTTACTATCTTCTGCTTGTGCTCAGAAATGTTCCTAAATATAAGAACAGCTCTAGCAGCATCTAGTGGAAGAACAGGGGAACTGCAACAATGAGACTGATAATATTCCTCTCAGGAGTTTATCTCCTCCACCAGTTCATGTCGGTGTCTGTCTTGCTTTTAGCAAAAAACTCAAAGATATTGATGAATTTTATTCAGCTTTTAGGAAATGTAAGAAATTTGACCAGAAATAAGAATTTTTTGGGGATGATCCTGAATGGAGATAATTTGAATCACTATCTGTGGTGGGAGATGCTTCATGGAGGTTTCTGCTCTCTATGTACCTTTTTTACTCTCCACTTCAGTTTAAAAAGATGCTATTACACTTCTAAATTAAAGGTTTGCAAACTGTGCTGTGGAAACTGGATGGTCCTGCCCCTCAGTCATCACCCATCTATGACTTGGTAATTGGCTGTAGCAGTACCTGTATTCATCCTATTTACGTTCAGCTATAAGGAGGTGAGTCTGTCTCTGATTTAGAGAAGCAGCCTGAAGCGATGAGGCCAACATCTTCTCTATTGTTGCTCTGTGAGTAAAACTTCTTTCTTCTGCAGCTGAATGATCTTACTGACCAGGAGACGCTTGGTTCACATTCCTCCTGGTTCAGCTTTACGCTCTCTGTCTTCTAGCTAAAAACCACTGATGTTTCAAACTGGGATTATTTCCTCCTAAAACAGACACGTCTTCAAAATCATATACGAAGACTTGGGTGGACTAAGATCCTTATTTTGCAGAGGTGTAGAGTTAACAAATTACATTTAGTTTCATCACTGTAATTGTGTAGTTATTTTGTGTAATTGTACTTTTTAAAGTTGTTCCAAAGTCTGTAACTTTACTGAGGTATGTTTATTTAAAAGTATTATATTTGTTACTGAGTGAAAAATATATATTTATAATTAATATGATTAAATATACTGCAATTCAGAAATACTATATTTCATGATGGATAGGATAACTGTTGCTAATAAGAATAAATATTGAAGCAATGGACATCAGTATGGATTCAGCGAACAAAGCGACCACGATCAAATAAAGTTAAAGAAAACTATTTTAACTCCTGGTTATATTTAAGTAACCCCTTAGGCTGAAGTTTAAGAAAGGCGACAGCAATATTATGTTTGTCCAGAGAGACAGAGGATGTTTTTAGAAATCCCACATCAATCCTGTGTAACACGTAAGTAAGTTAAATCACAGTAAAAGTCAGTTTATTAAAAGGTTGGGCTCAAGTTAGTTTAAGAAATCATTTAATGATGAGAGTAAACGTCTGCTTTTTCACGAACCTGTTCATTTTTTACCTTCTGTCGGGCCCGAGGGGGGTCGGCAATAAATTAGTTGTCCGGTTTTATTTCTTTTCAGCAAGCATTTTTGTACTAAAAGTGGATGATTTGTTGGACATTTCAGAGTGATTTAGTCAATGTAGAATTAAAAATGCACATTCTATAGTGCTGGTAAGATGGTAATTTTCCAATACAGAAAAAAAATTACTGCAAACCGAGTAAGGATGAACTAACATAAAAAAATCAGCTGCTGCTCATATTTTAACAGGAGGTTCAGAGACTAACACTGGACACAAATAAAATAACTGGAATCTAGAAGAACATTAGTGCAGGGCAGTTTTGAGAAAAAAGGGAAAAAATAGCAGCTGCTATGTTGATAAGTTTTAAGGTTATATAACACATTCCAATATCTCACAGGTATAACACAGTCTAATAATAAAACGGCATAGTTTTGTCTTACAAATATCGTGGTGATATGTGACAATTTGGTCACATTTGGAGAAAGTTTCAGTGCTTGTTAATGTTACTGTTACCAATTTTCATGTATAGATTTGTAGTTTATCTTCAACTGCACATTTAATAAAAAGTAATTTTCTTAATAATCATCACAACTAGTTTGAGATTTATGTCCCATTAATTTTCTTGCATTACTCAGGATATAATTTTACCACTGTAAAAAAAGTAACTAAGTGACCTTTACTTCGTGTACATTTTAAATAGGCTACTTTTTACTTGCACTTGAGTAAAATTTTATCAAAGAGGTAGTACTTTTACCTGAGTAGGATATTTATGTACTCTTTCCACATCTGCTCTTCAGAAATAATTCACAGATATAAACAACAGATATACTTTTTATATCTGAATTATTTCAGTCGGTCCAGGAATGCTAAGGGAAACTGTCGAATTATCAAATCAAATCAAAGTTTATTCATAAAACCCTTTTCAAACAAAATAGCATCTCAGATTAGAGGTGAGGGCCATAATAACGGAAAGTTGCCTCACCATGAGTCAGTGTTCTAAACTTTGGGGATGATAAGGAGACGGCTGCTACAGGAGCGCAGAGACCGCGAGGGTTCATACGGTAAAAGCATTTCTGAAAGATTAGAAGGCCCAAGAACATTAAGACACTTAAAAACCATTAAAAGAACCTTAAAATCGATCCTAAAACATACGGGGAGCCAATGCAGCACTTTAATCCAGTAGAACCAACATTGTCACCTTCTTAGTATCATACGTTAATCTAAAATCATTTAAAATATTTTAAAGAGCCATGTCAGTTCTGTGGTTCACAGTAAAACCTTTATAATTAATAAAATCATTAAGTTGAATAAAAACAAGTTTTTCTAAAACGTTGTTTAAAAATGGTAAGTTAGATACCGGTCGGTAGTTGTTTAAATCATTAAAATCTAAATTGCTCTTCTTCAGCAGGGGCCTCACTACCGCCGCTTTAAAGGCAGCAGGAAAAACCCCCGTCTGAAGGGAGCAATTCATAAAGTTTAAAATCTCATCTTTAAAAGAACCATAAAATTGCTTAAAAAACCTGGTGGGAATCGGGTCCAAAGCGCTTGTGGTGGGCCTCACTGAGGAGAAAACTTTATCAAGGGTCCCAGCTTCTACCAGGACAAAACTGTCCAATGTTTCCTCTGGTGAAGGCAGACACTCAGATTTGTTTAAAACCATGTTAGTTTGAGAGAATAAATTATTACATCTGATGGTGTCTACCTTCCCTCTGGAGTGGTCTGCAAACTCCTCACAGAGAGTGTTTGAGGGGGTTTTCTGAAAAGTATTAGAATTATGATGTAGAATGTTGTCAATGGTGGAAAACAGAATTTTGGGATTATTTTTATGTTCTGAGATAATTCTGGAAAAGTATGTATTTCTGGAATTTCTTGAAGCATTATTGTATGACTTGGGATGTTCTATGTATATCTGATGGTTTATTGTAATTTTATTTTTCCTCCAGTTTCTCTCTGCTGCCCTGCAATTCATTTTTAATGTCTGCTGATGAGTTATGAAAATTTTAATATTGTGTTGGCAAATAATCGTCATCTATGACATTAAAAGATGTATTACACGTATTATGCTCTTAACTTTCCTATGTAGATGATGTTTTCTTATTAATTTCATTCAATTCTCTTTACAGACCCGAGTTCACAGCTTTCCTGCATAACAAACCAAGGACAGTAAACGCATCAGAGAGAAGATTATCAGTGTCCCTTATAATAAAGCTTTGCTGCAGTTTCAATATTCCTCACATTTTTCACATCAAAATCCCAGCTTGTATAAGAAAAGAACCACAGCTGTATAATTGAATATGTTATTTTATTCTGTATCTTTTTTAATTGAACTTCATTTTCAGTTTATCTGAAAGCGACACCAAACCGTTCTCAGATGTTTGAGGGGACAATATTAAATCTGAGCTGTGAGGAGGACAACAGCTCTTCTGGATGGATCCTGAGGAGGAACACGACCAGAGGAACCAGAACTTGGTGTGGAGAGTGGGGAAAAATAATGGAGTCTGGGTGTAATCTAACTGGTGTCCTCCCATTGGACAGTGGGTTCTACTGGTGTGAGTCCATAGATGGAGCATCCAGCAGCAGCAGCATCAACCTGACCATCAGTGGTAAGATGAGAGTGTGGAGTTAGTGTTGATGAAGCTGTGTGGAAATGGATGAAATGCTGTAGTTTGTCTCTGTGTTGAGGTGGATCAGTGATCCTGTAGAGTCCTGTCCTCCCTGTGATGGAGGGAGATGACGTCACTCTGAGCTGTCAGACAAAGACCACTCCCTCCAACCTCCCAGCTTCTGATTTCTATAAAGATAATGTCTTCATTGGACATGGATCCTCAGGTCACATGACCCTCCACCAGGTGAGCAGCTCTGATGAAGGCCTCTACAGGTGTAGCATCAGGGGTCATGGAGAGTCTCCATCCAGCTGGATCTCTGTTCAAGGTCAGCAGCTTCTCTGTCTGCTTCAACCTTGTTTTGACACATAGGAGGGTAATTATGTCTCATTTACATAGCCATCAATAATTATGAAGAGTATTTAGGAATGCTGGGAAATGTCTGATCAGTTAATTTGTGCAAAATGAGTCCCAACGACCTTCATGATGAGAGCTTATTTATATAATATTTATTCCAGAGAGAAGCTCCACCTCTCCTCCACCTGCCTCCACCTCCATTCCTCCATCCACCTCTCCTACAGACTCTCCACCTCCTCTCTACTGGATGGTTCTTTTTGCTTGTGTTCTTCTGGTTCTGCTGATCTTATTGGTCTTACTGGTCCTTCTGGTGAGACGACGCCTCCACAGGAACCCTGAAGGTACCAGAGTCTTCATCTTTAGATCTGAACTGATGAGAGTAAATCTGTTGAAAGGAAACAGCTTGTATCATAACTTCATCTACAACAGCTGCATGTTTATATCATGTGGTTCTTGGTGTTAGTTTGCTGCATCACCTTCATCAGACACATCCATCATGCATCTGTTTGTGGTCAGGGTGGGAACTCAGGCTCTGCTGCTGCTGCTGACTGGTTTCCTGTTTTCTGATTTAAAAAAAATCTAGTTTCTACAAAACACTTCAGTGACAAGACACAATATTTAATGTTTGTTAGATCAGTATTATGGATAACAGTAACTTCTTTATTCATGCATCTGCTGTAATCAGCTTCACAGTGTCAGATTTCTGTGTGACGCTGACAGTAGAGACTACAGGCGGTACAAAGTCCGAAAACTTCAAACCAGACATGATGACTGATCAGTGGTTCTCTCTGTTTCTATTGGATGCTTCCTGATATTCTCAGCTGTAGTGGTTTTAAGCCTGTTCTGTTTTAAAGAAATTTCCCCAGCAGTTTATTCAGCAGTAATAAGAAAAGCAACAGGACCGAGTAATGAGCCAGGTGGGACTCCAGACACAGTTCTTGCCTTGCATGATTCATATAACCTGTCAGAATGGAGGTGTCTGTTACTCAATGATGCAAACTGTAAAAGTGTTGCTTTTTTTTGTTGATCTTGGTGCTCAGCAGCAGCAGAGGTGTCAAACTGACAAACCTCCAGCTGCAGCTGTGGTTCAGTGATGACCTGCTGTTGTTTGTTTGACAGGAGCTGATCCAGGAGCTGATCCAGGAGCTGATCCAGGAGCTGATCCAGGAGCTGATCCAGATGCTGATCCAGGAGCTGATCCAGGAGCTGATCCAGGAGCTGATCCAGGAGCTGATCCAGGAGCTGATCCAGGAGCTGATCCAGGAGCTGATCCAGGAGCTGCTGCTTCTTCAGTCGGAAGACAAAGGGACATTGTTTACGGGGATGTCGGCATTAGGAGCATCCGCAGAGGTAAAGCTGACTCTGGGAGGCTGATGTTGGTCTCCATCATCCAAAGCTGCTAATCCTCCATCAATACTCCATGTTGTACGATGCTAAATAATGATCCATACCCACAGCATGATGCTGCCACCACCATAGCTCAGACTCTGTCATTGAGGGTGTATTAATATTTATGACCTTTCCAATCCAAGAGAAATGTAGAGTTCTGGTTTCTGAAATTTGCTGCAGGTGTGTTGGACTTTCTTCTCCCTAGAAAAAAAATCATTTAAAATAAATCAATGAAAGCCCAAAATTAAAAATGATTATCCAGAAGACGAGTACAAGGAAGCTGCTGACCAGAACCGTTAACCTGAGCTGACCCAGTCAGAACCGGTTCTATAGAGGTCAGAACATAACAGCAACAGGTTCTTCTTTCTCCAGATGTTTCTTCCTCAGCCTTAACCTCCAGAACCCAAAACGTTAAGGTCTGTTGTTAGAGACACCTGGATAATACAATATAATCATAATTAATTATGTCACAGAGAAAAGATATGGCCATAAAAAATACAAAAATACAACATTAATTCACAGAAGTGTATAAAAAACAAAATTTAGGAATTAAGAATAATATTTACATTAAGTACAACATTACAAAACCAGAGTACTGCACAGTTATGAAAAATAAAGAGGGATACCCAGATCTGAATATGGAACAGAGTAAGATAATTAATAAAGATGTTCATATGTTCCTGGTATTTAGATGAAGATCAGTTGAAGAAGGTTCTGAACTCTGTTTTAAACTGTTTTTCTGCAGAACCAGAACCAAAATCAGAGGTTATCTACTCTCGGCTGAAGTCATCAGGGGAACCTTCCCACCACTCCACCCAGAACCTCCCATTTTACTGTTAACTGGATCTCCCTCATTCCTCCTTCAGTGGAACAAGATCAGAAACACTTGAAGGTCCAACAGGCTGCAGGCGTCTGGATCAGATGCCTGAAGGACCTCGACTCCTTTCCATGCTGAGCAGCAGAGGCTCTTCACCGACGCCCCCTGGAGGACAGGGCTCCTCGGCTGATCTGTGAGGCTGACTCTGGCCTGGAGGACTCCAGGACTTCATTTAATCAGAAACTGTTTGTCTCTCTGGTCCAACATGAAACCAGACTGAAATGTATTAACTGGATAAAGTTTTCCCCAATCTCTGGAGCAGGACTGTCCAACAGGAGTGATTCTAGAATCAGAGGTTTAGAGGTGCTGAGCACTCAGAGAGCTGCTTGGGTAGTGTCGTGATTGATATTTTTTTAGGGCTACTTTATATAACAGTCTCGTATTGAATATGTTTATATAATCTTTAGTTAGTATTCAGAAAGTAGAAGTCTGTTTTTATTAGCTTGCATGATAGTAAAGAAATGTTTGTCAAGTATGGTTTATGGGGGAAAGCTTTTAAGTCGTAAAACTCTAGGCTAAGAGTATTGCACGTTGTAAAAGTGGGATGCGGAGATAAGAAACAGAGTAGAGAGTAGACAGTCATAAACAGACCGGACGTTTACAGCGATAACTCAGGAAACCTTGAGAATAAACGTTTGGTGTAATAAAATCTAGGGGGAGGAGAATAGACATGTGACTACGTGCTTTGTTCTTCTTTAATAAAAATGGTACACCCCTGTATACGACAGTTCAGTTCAGTTCAGATCAACTCAGTTCTGACTGTTCTCCATCTGCAGATGTGTATGAGTGTGAAACAGAAATTCTGTGTCTGTGCATTATTTCACTCTCTGTCTCTCAGCTCTGATTTTATTTTGGAAAACTTCCCGCCGGGGTAAAAGTTGGCGCCCCTACCCTCTCCGGGAGCGAGTGCCGATCGCATGGGAACGAGGAGCCAACACATGGTGGAGAATGCGTGCTCCGTAATTCGGTCTTAGGTTGTTTCGGAGCTGGGAGAGATTGAGTGTGAGTAAAGTGTGGTATAACTGGTTGATGCGTGTGTTTGTGACATTGCAGTGATTTTGTGTTTTTCCTTGGAGTTCAACAGAGAATCGGAGAGCGACTGGATTGATCCTTGCTAAATCAGCACCCGGGTGGTTTTGTATCAATCTGGAACAGCGTTAACACCAAATTAATAGGTATTGATTGATCTAACCGTTCTCCGTTTAATGTTGATGTGTTGTTTTTTTGGTTAAGGGCCGACCAAAGTGCGGATCGGGCTCGAGGGTGGCCGTCCGGCCCAACCAGGACGCTGGTTTGGGACCTCCTTGGCTGGCAAGCGAATTTAGCGGCAGGCAGGGCCCGGGAGCCCTCTGACTGCTAACGGATTACTTTGGAGAGGCTGTGTTTTCTTCCAAAATGCGCGACTGAGCATCGCAAACGGTGGAAGTGAGGCTTCGGGTCCAGTTTTTGGTCGGCCCGGTTTGAGGTTAGTGTTTGATAAATATTGTAAAATTACTGTACTTGTTTTTGGTGTGATTGTGGGTGTGCTTGGACGGAGTGGAGGCTACGGAAGAAAGCTACTAGGTAGCTTTTTGCACACCGGCCTCATATAAACTCCTCATTTAGGGGAACTAACTGACTGAATCTAAAACCATGATTCCTCTGCGAATTTTAAACGCCTAGTCGATGCCCTCGTTTTCTGTTTGTGCAGATTGCGTAGAAGCTTGGCATTGTAGAGGAATAATGGGAACTATCATTTTCGGTTAAGTTAAAGTACCACCATATGTAGCTTACAGCTGACATACAGTGTGTGTGAGTCTCGCCTGGAATAAAGGCGTTCAACCTTGTACACTTACGTAAACACGTCTAAAGCATTGTTTAACACATATATACGACTATTGTTATGGATAACTGGTAGTAAACTCTTTAAAATATATATATAAAATAACTTTATTGTAACGAAGCGGCACCGTTTTGTTCAGATTGAGCTGGGGTGCTCATGCTTACAGCTACAGTCTGGTAGCCTAGCTTCCGACCGGTATTTGTTTGACACGGTTAAACAGCTATTAGAGTTTTTTTGGAGACGAAGTGTGGTTCTGCTGGAGGCATTTTGTTTTTGTCTTTGGTTGGTTTACTCATGAGTACAGTTTGTTCGGTTTAACATTGTAGTGAAGAATTAGCCGTCTTTGTCCCGGTTGTTTTTTTTCCGTTCCGCGTGGTGACCCGGAAGTTCTATTGTGTTTGACTGGGTCCGCTAACTTCGGTCGGCTTCTTTTTTGTAAAAACGATCTACGATTGTGTTACAAAGCGAGTTTTTCAGATATTCAGATTTTCGGTTTGTTTTAATGATAAATGAGACTGCTTTTATATTGGGAGAATTCTATTTCTTTGTGTGATTCGTGGAAGTGTCCGTCGCGGGTTTTGCCGCCGGCCGGACTTCATTAAAATTCTTTGTGTTTTAGACAAAACAGCTGATATCTCAGTATATAAGTAAATTAATGAGAAAATAAAAAGTTCGTTATAAACCTTTTTAGATTTCCTTCGTTTCGGCTTTGCATAAATCATTATTAAGGTTAATGTTTTATGACTAAAATAATACATAAACCACTTCCCTATAAAGAATAAAAATAAATAGGTTAAATAAAATACTGCCTGTCTTTACTATTAACTGCATTAATATTGGGATAAATTTGGCCTACTAATTGATAGTTTTTCAATTAAAACAAATAATTTACAGAGTTATTACAAATTGCCTACTTCAATTTTAATCCATTTTGGATTTTGTTTTAAACTTTCAATGGCAGCCGAATATAAATTGCTTCCTGCTCCATTGGGACACGAGTGGCGCACGTTAGGTGCCCAATTGTTAATAGGCATTACAAGGCTATATTCTGTTTTGGTTAGTGGGACCAGTACAAAATGTAAGAAGCAGTTCCAGGCCAAGATGACGCCCAGGTGGGCTCGTGGAGATGAGAAGAGACAGTTGTTAAAATTAGTTAAAAGAAAAACAGAACAGGAGACTGATAAATTGTTTTTGGCATACAACAGTAGATTAATGGAGAAAATAGAGCAGCACGAATACAGGTTAAATAAAGTTCAACAACAGATGGATGAGGTCCTTAAGGAACAGGACAGATTAACATCTTTGGTGCGAGGGCAGGCTGCTGACCTTCGGGGGAGTACCAGCCCCACTAAAAGTGATGAATGTGCAACAGTTGGACAGGTTAACGACGTACAGACGTTGACAGTTGACCAGGGCAAGGGGGTTTATCAGAATACCAGAACTCATGGGGGCCCTGATTTAATGCTTCCTGTAGTGGGAGCTTCAGATGGTTCAGGAATTCACAAACCATCGGAGAGACACATAACACATTATTTACAAGAAGCTCAAGATTCTGCTGAGGAGGATAAGAAAATGGAGACTGCTTTGCTGAAGCTGCAATTAAAAGAGGCTCAGAATAAATTGAGTGACTTATATCAGTCAAAAAAAAAAGTGAATCGGATGGTGGCTAAAGCAGCGCCGACTGTTGGATCAGCTACAGTGTTGCCTTCCTTTCCTGTAATGTATGCTGCAGCCGCACCGAATCAGCCATTTGCTGCTCCTTATCAGACATGGCACTCTCGGGGACGGTCACGTGGAAGGGCCAGGTTTGGTGGTAATAGAGGCCTGGGAAGAGGGCAGCCAGGTGCTGACGGTTGTCGGAGGTGTGGCTCAAATGAGCACTGGGTGAAGGACTGTCCACATCCACGAGGGGGCGCTATTCCTCCCGGTCAGCCACCTTCACATTTTGCTCCGAATCAGCATATGGTTCCTCCCTCCTATCAAGGAGGACAGGGGGGGCCTCAGTTTTGACAATGCCCACAGAGTACCTTGGTGAGCAGGACTAAGGGGAATCCAATGCTCACAATGGACATATATGGTCATTCATTGCCATTCTTGGTGGACACTGGTGCTACTTTCAGCACGCTGGACAGAGTTTTACCAGACGTCAATTTTTCTGGGAACACAGTGTCTGTGATGGGCATCTCTGGGGCTCCGATGATTCTCCCTGTCACTCAACCATTGCCTGTTGCGGTGGGAGGTCAAGGACTATCACATCCTTTTGTCATTGCTCAAACCACTCCTGTCAACTTGTTAGGCAGGGATCTGCTTATCAAACTGGGTGCTACTATCCTGTGTACCCCTGATGGACTTATGGTGACTTTTCCGAATGGACATACACATTGCTGTGACACCATGAGTGGTCAATTTTTGCTGAAAGATGACACTTCGCAAGTGGCTGATATTTTCTGGGCCAGATTGACTACGATGTCTGCAAGTGAATCTTCTGCGGCTGAATTTCTGAGATGCTGGAAGCCGTGGCTGCTTGAACTCCAGCCTTTTGTTCCACCGCCTGACCCATTACATGTAACCCTCCTATATGAGAGGGGAGATCCTACTTTGTATCAGGAAAAATTTGAAACAGAACTTGAAGGACAAACTTGGTCTGTGGCTTCGGGTCCATGCTTTGTGGGGAAGGAGGGTGTTGCACTGTTTGCTGATCTGACTTCAGAGCAGCATGAATGGTATATGATGGAAGCTGAAGCGCTTCCGCACATATCGCTATTGTTGCATCCAAAACATCAAGCTAAAGATTTGGGGGGAATGGTTAAAAGGGGAGTTGCATTAAAGGATTGGATTCCTACCCAGATACCTTCGGTCTGTTTTTCTCCTTCTTCTCAGATGTACAAAATAGAAACGCAGCTCTCAGACACTATTTTTTTGGAACATTTGCAGCTTTCTAGAAATCATGGCAGAGAAAAAACAGATCATCCTGATGCAGTGGAGGCATTAAAGGTCGTGCCTGACTCTTTGTGGTCAGATGGTCCCACTGATGTTGGTCTAGTGCATACAACAGCCATCACATTTGAGATGAAACATTCTGATCCAATTTGGCGTCCGCAGTATCCACATAAACCTCAGGCTGAAGAAGGTATTGCAGACACTATTGCAGGGTTACTTGAAGTAGGAGTTTTAAAACCATCGGATTCTCCATATAACACCCCTATTCTTCCTGTAGAAAAACAAGGTACTGGTAAATACAGAATGGCACATGTGTCATACACTCGGATGAAACGTAATCTTTGTTTTTGGTGGCATCCTTTCCTGCCACATATGATTAAGCGTTTTTTGAGTGAATGTGTGGTGTGTGGTCAATTTAATCCTAAGCCTACTATCAAGCCAGAAATGGGAGCCTTCCAGGACTTGTGCAGGCCTGGCGAGGAGATCGTGCTCGATTATACAGATATGGGGACACCTGTTAGGGGTTTCCGATACCTGTTAGTGATTATTGATTCATTGACCTCGTGCTTTTCTGCTTTTCCTGCTAGACGGGAGACTTCTCAAACGGTGGTGAAATCTTTGATTAACCACTGGATTCCGTGCCATAGCTTTCCGACTAAGGTCAGGTCTGACAATGGCACACATTTTAAAAATAAACATCTCCGGCAGGTTGAGGAACAGATGGGAATAACCCACAAGTTCGGCACTGTTTATCATCCGCAATCGCAAGGTGTTGTCGAGCGTTCTAATTCTACTTTAAAGTTGAAGCTGGCAAAGATTTCAGCTCAGACGGGGCTTAATTGGCTAGATGCTCTCCCTAGTGCTCTGATGGCCATCAGATCATCTGTCTGTAGGACGAAAGGTCTTACTCCTTATGAGATGTTTACAGGCAGGATCTTCCCTGGTCCTTGGGCTGGCAGAGAACCACAGGTTTCGCCCCATCCTGATCCAGATCCTCGAGGTGATCATCAGCAGCTGAAGGGCCTGGTCTCCTCCTTCCTTCCGGCTCCCCGTGACGTGCAGGGACCTGCGGCGTCTGCTTCCGAGGCTGGACGAGTTTGGCTGAAGGTGTATAAGAGGAAGTGGCAGGAGCCCCGCTGGTCTGGCCCGTTACCCCCCAGTTGCTGCTCCCCGTAACGACTCCCACTGCTGTCCCCCCAGCTGCGTAAAGGTTCCTATTTGGTGTTCAAATTGTCCCCCCCAGTGTGCTCCCGCCCCCCCCTGACCCCCCTCGCTTCCTGTACCCCCCCCTCCAACCTGCAGCAGCCTCACTGCCTGAACCCCCGGGGAATCCTCTCCTGCAGTGGTGTGTCCAGTTTCTGACCTAGGGCAGTATCCGAACTGCCCCCGAAGCCCAGGAGGCAGGGCCCTGTCCCCCCACCAGAAAATGTTCCGGTTGCCTGTGATCCATAATCATAGAGTCCTTTATGTCCCAAAATTGCATGACTGTGGCTTCAAACTTGGGGCTTGCTTTCCTCCGAAGAGTGAGTAATATACCCTGAAGAGACAGATCCGCAAAACCTCCTAACACATTACACAGCAGGTTTTGACCACTTCACCATCGGTGAAGGAAGCCAGGAGGCGGGGCCTGTCTGTGTATTTGTGTTTTATTGGGGGAAATGTTCAGTTAATGAAGTAGCTGGCATTTCATTGAGGGCGATCTGAAAAAATTGGAAGAAATAAAGAGCCCACTCTACTGAATTGTCTCACCACTTGCAGCCGCTTGGTGATGGAGGAATAAACAAGAGTAAAGACTAAAAAATATAATAATGAAGACTGAACATTTATTAATCATTTTTCTGTTTTTTTACAGGTTGTTTAACCAATTTTTATTCTACAGGTGCAGATTGTTAGACACTGCCTAAGAGGGTGTCAAAGACTTTTTAAGTAGTAAATTTGTAGGATTTTGTCATAATACTCAGTTTTTACGGTTTTATAAAAGTTTTTATTAATACGCTGAAACATTTTAAGGGGTGTTTAAATCATAATTAGGTTGACTTGATTACTAAATCTTGGTTTCAGTTATCTTTTTTGATGATATGGTTTTCTGTCAATGTTTTTTAGGTTGTGACAATTGCTAGAGTTTGCCTTGTACTAAAAGAATATTGAAGTGGGTTAAAACGATAAAAAATAAATTAATAAAATAAAAATAATTGCTTAAAGGTAAAGATAAAGAAAAACAGACACCCTTCCTTGGTTAAAATAAACATAGGATCACACCACTAACAGAAAGTATGCATCTTTGGGAAAATAAGACTGTGCTGTGCCAACCCACAGTATTTGCCCCATAATGTATTGGTCAAGTATTAATTTTTTACCTGTTGTGGTGGAAAGGTCCCCCTACAATATTCCTGCAGAATCAAACCAGAGGTTAAAGTGCACTCCCATTAGAACCGAGAATGCAAACCTTAATGGCTAAATCCCCTAACCCTCCCTATTCCACTGTGTGGCTCCCTTCTGGCCGCACCCATCGTGGAGTTTTCCCCTCCAATTTTGCCAGTCACTACCCCAAAAGGACCGATCCTGCATGATTACTATTCCCCTTAAATACATTAGTTTATAAGGGAGAACAAGCAAGTAAATATAAAACCTACCCCTTGTGGTACATAACAAATGATCAAAAAGATACTAGTTGGTCCACTTTAATTGCTGATCCCCGTGGATATGACTGGAGAAGGTACAATACTACAGCTTATGCAAGACATATGCGTCCTTTGGTTAAATTGGATAAGGTTGCAGATAAATTACTTCTTACTGTTAATTTAACTAAAAGTGATCTCCTCCCCTTAAAATATCTCGAGAATGGGCAAGGTTGTACTCTCTTTATAATTTGGGTTTATAAAGGGGGAAAAGATGTTCAATTTCCTATTATGATCTGTCAAGATTCTCGTAATGCTTCCACCTCGGTAAGTCAAAATCAGGCCTCAGCAGCAAGAGGTAGTGTAATTAAAGAAGAACCATCTGTGGATGATTACTTTGAAATGATGACAGGTGTGGGTGGCTCCACTAATAATTGGTTGCTTATGGTAAAACAAGCAGGACAAGAAGCGAGGCGGGATTGTGTTGTGTGCATGGGAGCCAGACCTATTCTCAAGGTGGTCCCTGCACCTGTTGAGCTCAACACAACTTGTCTGGTTTCCCTGCTGTCTAGTGTAAATCCAGTAAAAGATTGTAGTAACTGGGAGAAATTATTCCCTATAGCTGATGACAGAGCTACCCCACCTTTGTTTGATAGTAATGTTGCTCCAAATAATTTTACTTGTTTCAAAAATGATAAGCCTGGAAATAAAGTAGTGGGACAATTTGTTAAATAATATGTTTGGAAAATGGAAAACTCTGGCAATGTCAATAATGGTTTCATTAGCAGTATTTGTGTCGACTATGGTGTTATGTGGATGTTGTTGTATTCCATGTATACGTTCATTATTCATAAAATGCATTGACAAAGCTGTTGGTAATAATATGCAAGGTCAATATCTGTTAATCCCTCACTTGGAGCCTGAAGGAGAAGTACAGAGTTATGGTCAATCTATTTGAAAAAAAGATTGAAAGAGGGAATTGTCGTGATTGATATTTTTTTAGGGCTACTTTATATAACAGTCTCGTATTGAATATGTTTATATAATCTTTAGTTAGTATTCAGAAAGTAAAAGTCTGTTTTTATTAGCTTGCATGATAGTAAAGAAATGTTTGTCAAGTATGGTTTATGGGGTTAAGCTTTTAAGTCGTAAAACTCTAGGCTAAGAGTATTGCACGTTGTAAAAGTGGGATGCGGAGATAAGAAACAGAGTAGAGAGTAGACAGTCATAAACAGACCGGACGTTTACAGCGATAACTCAGGAAACCTTGAAAATAAACGTTTGGTGTAATAAAATCTAGGGGAGGGAGAAAAGACTTGTGACTACTCTTTGTTCCCTTCCCCCTTAATAATAAATGGTACACCCCCTGTATACGAACAGTTCCCCAGTTCCAGTTTCAACCTCCAGTTTCTGACTGTTCTCCCCCATTGAAGACGATGGTGATGAGTGTGAAAGCAGGAAAAGACTTCAAGTGACTGGCAGTTATTTCCCCACCTCTCCTGTCCTCCTCCAGCTCTGATTTATTTGAGGAAAACCTTTCCCACCCTCCGGGTAAATGTTGGCGCCCCTACACTCTCCGGAAGCGAGTGCCGGTCGCATGGGAACTAGGAGCCAACAGTAGACAAGATGAATGTTACTGTTTTATACATGTTAACACACACACACACACACACACACACACACACACACACACAACAGGGAATCTAATGTTAATAGACATCCTGTCAATAAGCTAGTCAGCAGAACCTTGACTTTAATATTAGCACATAGATCAGATTACTTTATTGTCATTTGACCAGAGGTAGAACAAAATGTAGTTTACAGTACAACCTATCCAAGATAATTTAATATCCATCTAATATATGGTTTGGAAAGTCAGTGCTCATAAAAATATCACACACTGACTTAAAAATAACTATAATGTATATCTAGGAGAGTTTAGACCTCTGCCAAGAACCTCAGAACAAATTATTGCACAGCGTCAAACTCAAGGCCTGGGAGCCAAATATGTCTCACTATAGCGAGTTGTCCTCTAAACTCTAGAAGATCACATAAGTAGAACCTTTAAGTTCTGTTTACTGGATGTGAACCTAAATATAGTTTTAATTGTCAAATCAAATAAGTTTGTATTTGATTACTTTTAAATCACAAAATGAAAAAGTATTTACTATTATATTAAGAAGTGCTTGTCAAATGTATATTTTTAATGCTTTGTTAAAGATAGTTTTAGTAACACTTTCTTCCACAAAAACAGAATTCTCACTTCTATTTGTATGTCATTTTGATGTGGTAGATAAATGTGAGAAACCTGCACCTGTCTCCCACTCAGGAGTTTCTGTAAAATAGGTTGAATAATGACAACAGCTGTAATGATTCCTCTCTTCAGTTGAAGTCTGTTTCCCTGTTTGGTCTTTATGTTTGTCAGAGCTGATTCATTATTAATGTGGGACCGGGAATCTTCAATATTCACATTTTCTGACATACTAAATTCAGGTCTTTGATTAGTTGTCAGTTATAATCATGAAAATTAAAAGGAAAAATGACACATTTAAAATATGTCAGTCTGTGTGTGATATATTATTCTACACTTTTCACTTTTTTTGTTGCAAATACTGAAATAAATTATTTCATGAAATTCTAATTTTATGACCAACACCTGTACAATGAATCACACTTGTGAAAGAGAAAAAGAAGGTCATGTTAGCTTCTGTAGTTCAGGTTGATAAAGGTTTCAGTCACATCTGAGTAAAATAATCTATGGATGTAAGAGGATCTTAAAATATATATATTGCATTATCAAGGACCCCTTGCGATTCCACCATGGACCACTAGGGGTCCACAGTTTGTTGGAGTGTTGCTGTTAACTGGGGACAGAATAGAACCGAATCTTAGGCTGCATCTAAATACTCCTACTATCCCTACTACATAGCAGGCGAAAATAAGTAAGCGAGCGATATTGTAGATCTGAATCTCTAGTATGGATTGGCATAGTAGGCATAAAGTTCCCGGATATGCACTACTACCACAGTAAAATCCGCTGTATGCTACGCTATCCCACAATGCAGCGCAAGCCCCAAAATCGTGGAAGAATGCGGCATTCAGACCGCATGCTTTATCAGCGTCAGGCAAAGCTCACAAAGCATCTAGTTTGACGATTCTATATTTAAGCTTGCAAAGTCTGCAAAGTCTGCCACTTCTTAGCAAAAAAAAACGCGTGGGCGGGGCTTCTTCTGTTGCCGTACGTTCTGAACTATAGCAGATAGTATTGAGAGTGTGCCTTTGCTTTATTTGCTAAATAATTGTTCTGAGTTTGGGGAGTTTAACCATTTGCTCCAGGAGCTACATAGGGATGAGGTTCGCTTTCAGCGGTACTTCCGTCTTTCCCGCGCCTAATTTTACGACCTCCTGGGCCGCATCGCAGCTTAAATCTCCTACCAGGACACCAACTACAGGTTCTCTGTTCCTCCCAAAGAGCGCCTGTCCATCTGTGTTTGGTAAGTGTTATTTATGATTTTTTTAAATCTGCGTTATCTAGACTTAAAATGTAGGTTTTTCCTGCTCCTGCTACATTCAAAATACGTGTGGTGACATCACTACAATTATAAGCTCTGATTGGTTAACGCGCCGCTTCAGGGCCGTCAGCACCGTCAAAGGTTCAACTAGCTGAACTTCTAAGCTGCTGGCGTTATGAGCTTTGAAGCATGAAAAGCAGGAAAAGCTTGAAAAGTTGACGGAGCCAAAGCTCATAAAGCGCAGCAGAGACCGTGACGTTCCTCCAACGGCCTCAACCGTAGACTTAACATGTAATCTTGACGTCGCTGACGCTGACAAAGTCCTTGGTCTGAATGCAGCAGAAGAGTGACGTAGGCTATGCCGAGGAAGAGACCACAGGGACGTAACGTAAACACCCGGTAAAATGGTGGAGCAGTATGTCTGATTTCATGCCTACTACTCGGTAGTTTGCTACGCAGTAATTACTGGATCAACGGGAAAGAAGTAGCTACTAACAGTATGTAGTAAATACTATAGAATTCGGATGCAGGGTTTGTGTCCCACTATCCCACTGCTCAGAAGGAAATAAAGTCCTACTCACACCAC
Source organism: Apricaphanius iberus (assembly GCA_028564705.1). Lineage (NCBI taxonomy): Eukaryota > Metazoa > Chordata > Actinopteri > Cyprinodontiformes > Aphaniidae > Apricaphanius > Apricaphanius iberus. The sequence continues at coordinate 24,187 of JAPXFQ010000912.1, forward strand.
CTTTCTTTTGGTTTTAAGTTGTTCTCAGTGGTATTTAAATTGTGATTATGCAAAAGTTACAAAACAGGTGGTGTTTTTGTAGCACTTTTTAAAAGCAGTGGCTTTACCTCATTAGAAATTAACCTCTGGGCTGTGGATGGAAACTTTGGTTCAGAAGACACGCCCCCTACCCCCCCACCTCTCCACCATAGCACAGGGCAGGAGTATGCGAAACAGGCTCCGCCTACCGAGTTATGACATCATAAATGTCTGCTGCCCCCCGGTGACCTTTAATGGTCTGCTACAGGTTCACAGCAATTCGAATGCAGAAATACTCAAAACTGCATTATTTTAACCTTCTTTTTTTTCTTCAGATACGTCCTCTACCATCAATAAAAATGCTATAAAACATGTTAAGAACAGAATGTCATGGAAATCTGGGTGTCTGAGAAGCCTTGGATGAGAGAATAAAACAAAAGTGTCAGCCATATTCGTACATAGTTTACGTGCACGGAGGGACTCGGATGAGAACCCTAACGCTTCAGACAGATGGATGGGTTTTTATACTGTTTTGACCACACCTTACTACTTTAAATGACTTCATCCACAAACAAATAAATATACTGAGGACCAGTTTCACACACAGTGCTCAACTGATGGTTTCAACCATATGTTCCTTTGTATACAGCCTTTTCTTTTAAGATGCTAATGAAGTTTGACCAAATAAAGAGAGACTGCAGTGGGATGGACTTTTGAGACCAGGTGACAGAGCTGTGTGATCAGGACACAGAGCCGGGAGACTGTCTGAGAAGCTGAGAGGAGAACAGACAAACGGTCAACCTGAGTATCTTCCTGGTCTCCCTCTGCAGAACTTTACTTATTTTATCTCCCACTGCAGAGTTCATTTAACTTCAATTTCTCTCCGACCCCTGTGTGTGATTCTTTCTAGGTTAAACCACTATTTTTTATCCTAACATTTTGCTGCCAAGACCCGACGTACGGAGCACTTCCGCCGGTGGTTTTGTCGAAGGACTTGCTTCACTGGCCTGCTGCATCAACTTCCACGAGGACCTCCTGCGCGTGCTCCCGTACGATCGATTCGGTCTGAATCACTCGTACAGGGGGGAGATTGTGAGTACATCTTTTTGTGCACCTTTACATTTAAAACAAAAAATCTTCTGAGATAGTCAGGGTATATTCTGCTGTTTTGAGCCTAAAGGAAGGACGCTTTAGTCTCTCTGATAGAGTATCAGGTGTTGAGCCTTAAGTGATTAATGCGTTAATTACTACGGCGAGGGTGTAACGGACCAGGTTTGCGAGCCTGTTCCACCTCGAAAATAAAAGGTTGTAACAGATTATGTTTGCGAGCATATATCCACCTCGCTGGAAAAGGTTGTAACGGATTAGATTTGGGAATCATCCACCGCATTGGGATATAAAGTAAGCCAATGTTTGGGAGTAAAAGCACAAAACAGCTCAATCAAAAAGATATACCGCACCCCAGGTGGGTTCATGAAGGTAGGCACAGAACATAATCTTTATGTATGCCAGTCCAACCTGAAACGGTGTAAACGTACGGTTTGACGGGCACTACAAGACACGTTCCGTGCGGATTTTTAGGTCATAAAACACATCCTTAGATTAGGAAAGCCATAAGACTGCTCAATCCAGTTGCACAAAAGAGACACTCAGAGTAAAAAAACTATACGATCCAGTTTTAGCAGAAATTGATTACAATTAAAAATCTCAAATAAATGACCAAAACATTTATTTTATTAATTAAAGAATCAATGACTAACTTCAACTCATCGACAGACTAATTTAATAGTCCTTGCTTTTTCATTCCTCCTAGAACTATTTTGGTATTCTAACATCAGACTTTACCAGACTAATTAATAGAATACATTAAAAGTTATATAAACACAATGCAAATATGGGAAACCATGTTTCTATCAACAAATTAGAGGGAGATTCAAAGTATATGCATAAAAAAGACCCCGAAAATCTTCAGTTTCTGACAAAATGACGCAAAAAATATAAAGTAGATGGGAAGTTAAAAGGGAATCAGTGGAAGGAATTAGTATGTATTCTTGAGGCAAAACCATTTCTTGCTAAGGGTAAAAAGAAGGAACGGAAACAAACAGAGTTGAGAATCGCCCGTCTATGGGCTTATGAAACAGAGCAGAGGACACAGAATTTAAAGATAAAGAAACTCAGAGACTCTAACGATGGGGCTTTTGTTATGTGTCCTCCTCCTTATGCAACCCAGACAGAACCCCCTGCGGTTGTTGGAGATTCTTATGTGGCCTCAACAGCACCCCCAAGACACCTACATCCTCCTGTCCCAAGAGACCAATTTGCAATTGAAGAAAAAGCACATGGTACCTCAATAAAACAAAGGCTTAGAATTACAAAGAAGGATAAGTCTAGTGAGAGTGAACCAGAGGACTCAATAGACGTTAATCATATGGTCGAAGTACCATCTGCCGAGGGCACTCCAAGATATGTTTTTAGACCATGGTCACTTAAAGATGTTAAAGAGGTTGTAGAACAAATCACTAGCCATAAGGAGGATCCAGAAAAATGGACAGACGATATGGTGGATGTAGTCAAATCCTACCGGTTAAACGGTCAAGAATTAGAACAAGCTATGGCTGCAGTGTTGGGAAAAGACTGGCACCGTGTAGCAGGAAATTACACAGGAAGAGATGAGGCCGGAGTTGTGTTGCAATTTCAGAATGATTTCCAGGGAACATTAAAGGAACAATTCAATGTAGTAGCAAATTAAGTTCGCACACAGTTTAAAAAGAAACCAGATTATGGGCATATGGCCTCCATAAAACAGAAGCCTGGGGAAACTGTAGATGATTTTAGATTCAGATACCAAAAGGAACACGATATCCACAGTGGCCTTATTAAAGACACTGTTGATAATAGCCCATATAAGCGACATTTATGTATTGGCTTGTTACATAGTTTCCACCCCACTATCACTAATTGGATCAAAAATCACCTTCTGACCTGGGAAACATGCAACCTTACCACCCTTATGGGCAATGCACGTTTTGCAGAAGGTGTCATGGAAAGAAAGGGGAGGAAGCCAAAACCCCCAGACTTAGACACACAGGTATTTCACACCCAGGTAGAAGAAAATGAAGGGGAAGTGTATTATCAAACTGACAACTACAACAGAGGGAGGGGGTTTAGATCACGAAGGAATGCACATAATCACACACCCCAGGGTTCATGGAGACATCAAGGTGGTCACCCTGCCCCCACATGTTGGACCTGTGGAGAAGTAGGCCACATTTCACACGAATGTAGCAGAGGCAGAGGCCGATGAAAGGCCAGAGCACGAGGTCAGATCCATACACAGGGTCCAACTGCCCCAGACCACTCGCAATTCACACAGCAATGACTAGATACTTTTGCCGCCTCTACTGAGGTGGTGGATTGCTGTGGTGCCTGGGAATTGCTTAATGTTCTGAAAGAGTAGCCTTACATAAGACTTAGAATTAATGAACAAATGGTAGAGCTCCTTTGTGACACCGGAGCTTGCAGAACGGTGATCTCCTCTGGCGATCTGCCAGAATCTAAAAAAAGCATTTTAGTAAAATCAGCAGATGGTTCTACTACACACTCACTTTTATCTAAACCAGTGTTAATAACAGATCCACAAACTGGGTTTAGTTCTAAAAACCCAATAGTCATTTCACCACAATGTGCACTCAATATATTGGGCATTTTCATATTGAAAATGTTAAAGACACAAAAACAATGATGGACACAGCTTTGAAAGTAGTTCCTGACCCCGACAAATAAATCATGCCTACATAACAGTTACATGTAACTATGGCTCTGAGGCCTGAACCTGATCCCAAGTTCCAAGATTATTTTATGCAACTCTCACCTGCTGTAGTGTTCACCTCACACATCATTACTGATGGAAAATCTGATTCAGCTGCCTCAGTTATACTGACTACCAGCCTTAAAACATTATTTGATTTGCCTACAGATCCACATATATCTCTGACAAAAAGCAGTAAATCACGAAAGATTTGGGATATATGGTGCGAAAAGCAAATAACGCCACAGATTTTAAAGCTTTGCAAGAAAATAAAGAAGATTGTTGGCAATACAGTGAATCCACAGGTTTATATAGGCTGCCCCTTATCATGCCACTCCACTGCACCACTCAAGTAGCACCACTAGACTGACCAGAAACAGAAATCATCTTATTGACTGAAGAGAAAGAAAATCAACTCAAAAAAGTCCCTGACACATTATGGTCTAAAAGTCCCACTGATGTAGGCCTACTCTCATCCATTGCTCCGATTCAAATAACTGCTAAATCACATTTTAGACCCAGAGTAAAGCAATATCCCCTCTCTGCAGAAGCAGAGTTAGGAATTCAACCAGTAATTGAGGAATTACTAACAGCAGGTGTCATAAGAAAATGTCCTGATTCACCATGTAACACACCAATTTGGCCAGGTAAAAAGGCTGATGGGAAAATCTGGCGTATGGTTCAAGATTTGAGAATGGTGAATTCAGCTGTCCAGACCAGATCGCCGAATGTGCCTGATCCACACACGCTGTTAAACTCCCACTAGGAAGTTTTTCACAGTAGTGGACCTCAGTAATGCCTTTTTTAGCATTCCAGAGCACCCAGATTCACAATTTTGGTTTGCTTTTACTTATAAACATGTAAAATAACCATGGCCTGAATTTTGGACCTATTAAAACTTTATATGAGAATCACACCAACAAACCAAGGTGGTATCAGGTTCTTTTAAAAATAGCTATGCCATTCATTGTAATTTTGATATTTTCGTGCCTTTTGTTAGTTGTGTTCTCCCATGTATAAAACAAATGATGAATAAGATGATAACTAACACAATGGTCCAATACTCTCTTCTTAATCAGAGGCTTGAAGATGAAGACAGAAATAAAGAAGAAGATGTGGTGTAAAAACCTTTTTATGACTCCATTAATCTAAACTACTGCTCAGGTAGCGATTAATTGGATGATGTCTAGGTGAAGCCCACATTAATATAATTTTGAAATTGCTACTTACTTTTGCAATTTATTTGTTGTATGTCTTATTACATTTCTTGAATTTGGGATGCTACTTATTTTTGCAAACTTTCGTTGTCTGGTTTTTATGATTCTTATATTTTTACATTATTAGAGTTGTTACCTATTTTACAACTTTTTGTTGTTCGTGATCACATTTAAAAACCACATTTCAGGGGGGAAATGCGAGTTGAGAAATAATAATGTTGTATTAGTCTTTTCTTAGGGTGTATTTTTTTATCACATAGTTTAAATGTACTTTTTAAATGTCATTTGGTTTCAACCATATGTTCCTTTGTATACAGCCTTTTCTTTTAAGATGCTAATGAAGTTTGACCAAAAAAAGAGAGACTGCAGTGGGAGGGCTTTTTGAGTCCAGGTGACAGAGCTGTGTGATCAGGACACAGAGCTGGGAGACTGTCTGAGAAGCTGAGAGGAGAAAAGACACACGGTAAACCTGAGTATCTTCCTGGTCTCCCTCTGCAGAACTTTACTTATTTTATCTCCCACTGCAGAGTTCATTTAACTTCAATTTCTCTCCGACCCCTGTGTGTGATTCTTTCTAGGTTAAACCACTATTTTTTACCCTAACAGAGTCACTGGACATACATCAGTCATCATAAGTTTGTCACAATCTTGTCACAAGGGAATATAAGATATTTACAGACAATTGGTCCCTGTTTGTACTTTATCATATCAGTATAACATTTTATCTAGACATGAGTAACACAGTCAGAATTAAAAAGGCCTCAGCACTAATTCACATTAAAACTATCTATGTAATAAAAGAATGCTTACAATAAAGAGTCTCAATAGTCATTAACATTACTTCACATAAGAATGAACTTCATGTAAAACATAAGAGGAGGCAATACATTTTACAATTACACAGAAAAAACTGATTTTCATTGGAGTGGATCTGTAAGGGATCCTTGAAGCAGTCAAAGTCAGACTGACTTGTTAAAGAGCAGCATTTATGTGTTTGTCATTCACGGTATTTTCCGGAACTCTGATGCTCAGAGCTGATAAACTGTTTTTGTCTCCTTCACTTGGTAACATGAGGAAAGACGAAGCAGCCTAACCAGATGTAGTTCAGTGAACCATGAAGAATCTCTGCTCATTCATGTCTTTATCTGAGGAAGATCAGGAGCAAAGAGGAGGAGAACATGAGAACCTCTGCTTCACCAGAGCCTGGGTCAGAGGTCAAAGTGTCCAGGATAGAATCTCACTCAGTACCGGTTAGTTTTATCATAATAACCATAAAAATTTAGCAGGAGCAGCTTATTGTTTCTGCTGACTGAATAAACAAGTTGAACCAAATACAGAGAGCGTAAAAATAAACATGAATACCTGAGGCACTTGAGAACAAAAGGGGTGTGTCTTCCTCTTCACCCTTCACTGACTCTGACTGGTTCAACATGAAACTGATGATATAGTCGTCTGTAGCTGGTGTTACTGTTCCCTGCAGTACGATTGTTACCAGGACCTCCTGGTTCTCCAACAGGAGGATGAAGACGTTGGTGGTGTTGGGGATCCTCCTGTATGGTAAGATCAGCTTCCTCTCTCTGCTCAGCATGTTGGAGTCTCTGTATATCAGATGCAGCTTTGAGATCTAACAGGATCCATTATCTGAGGTCCAGGAAACATCGTCAGTGACTTTCAGTCAGTAATGATAGATCCAGCTCTGAAACCTGACAGAAACTCTTTAACAAGGTCAAACCTCATTAACAGGATTCTGTTTGTTAGACTTGAGCATGCCTAGGTTGAGGAGATGAACACATCCTAATAATAATAGTAATAATAGATTCAATTTATGTAGCACTTTCTTAGACACTCAAAGTGCTTTACAATTCCACTATTCATTCATTATCACATTCACACACTAATGGAAGCAAGCTACCCTCCAGTTACAAGATGAACTCCGAGCCCTCTGAGCCACAGTCATAGAAAAAAACTGTTCAGAACTTTACAGGCAGGCTGGTGTGGCAAGGCAAGTCAAGGCAAGGCCATTTTATTTGTATAGCACACTTTCAACACAAGGCAATTCAAGGTGCTTTACATGATTACACAGCATAAATCAGTTTGATGATTAGGATACAAATAAGCAGTTACAGTAAGAAAATAATAAACACGTTCACTAACTGATTTTGCTGAATAAAGCTTACAGTTTTCAACACAAGAAAGCATTTACAGTAATGAAGACAATAATTTGTGTGACAATTAAAAAACAAGCAAGTAAAAACAGTTACTCCTGAACAAGTCTAAATAGGTAAGTTTTTATTTTAGACTTAATGAGTTCAGTGTCTCTGCAGTTTTGCATTCTCCTGGTAGTTTGTTCCAGATATGAGCAGCATAGAAACTGAAAGCTGCTTCTCCATTGGTTCTGGTTCTAGAGACGATAAGTAAACTAGAGATGGAGGACCTGATTAATCTGGATGGTTTGTACCATGATAGCAGATCTCTAATGTACTCTGGTGCTAACCCGTTCAATGATTTATAGATTAATAAAATAATTTTGTGGTCTATTCTCTGTGAAAAAGTGTTTGCGTTCTTCCTGATTTCTGTATGTCAAACTGAAAAGACTCAGATCAAAAAAAAAATAAAAAAATAAATTTGATTTAAAAAAAAGCAGAAATAAAGAAGATTCCAGTATTTTAATTAAGGTGTTTTAAAATGAACAGAACTAAATCTTAACCTAATAACTGGTTGCTCATCTGTTAGCAAAATCAGTTGTTTAAACTGTTTTGCTAAAGTGTTGCTTCAAATCTGATTCAGGTCTGGACTTTGACTAGGTCTTTATTTATCTGTAGAGGATCAGACGTAGACCTGCCGGGGAGCTTCCTCATCTTAAGATCACTAACAGATGACCAGACATTCCCTTTTAGGATGTTCTGGTTGATGCCAGGATCCATGGTCCTCCAGTTCCTGAAGCAATGCAAAATGCAAAACAAACAAACAAACAAACAAAATCACATTGTATGATTTTCTAAGAATTTATTTGTATAATGGAGCAGAAAACATGCAAGAGCTCTGACCGCGACAGACCTGTTACTTCTTCCTTAAGAAGCTTCTCCATCCCCTATTAGTTACCTGTATTAAAGGCACCTGTTGGACTGTATAAAGGACACATGTCCACAACGTCAAATAGTCAGACTTCTCCACCATAACTTGGACCACAGGGCTGTTTAAGGACACCAGGGACAAGATTGTACATCTACACAAGACTGGCATGAGAAAATGTACATCAGGCAAGCAGCTTGGTGAGAAGAGATCTCAAATGTTTGAGGGAATATCAGAAGATGGAATTAATTCAAGATCACTGACCATCTCCATCTACCTGTGGCTCCATGTTAAATCTAACCTGGTTGGGAACATCTGATATAGAGAATAGTGAGGAAACAGTCCAGAACAACGTGGGGGGAACAGGTCAATGACCTGAAGAGAGCTGGGACCAAAGTCTCAAGTGTTACGATTAGTAACACATTATGTTATCACTGGAATAAAATCCTGCAGTCTCCTTGCTTAAACCAGCCCATGTCCGGGGCCTTCTGAATTTTGCCAGAGAACCTCTGGATGATCCAGAGGAGGATTCAGAGAATGTTATGTGGTCAGTTGAGACCAAAATAGAACTTTTTGGTATAAACGCCACTCACCGTGTTTGGAGGGGAAAGAATGCTGAGGTCCCAAGAACACCAAACCCACTGTGAAGAATGGAGGTGGAAACACAAAGGTGTGGGGTTGATTTTTCGCAAAGGTACCAGGAGAACTGATCCATATTAAGGGGGTTAGGTTTACAATCTGTATTTGGGATAAATGGGACCATATATCATGATATTTGGGGCAAAAACCCATGTCGTTGGAAAAACATTATTAAATAAAGAGTGAGAAAGATTCATTCATTACTTGGAGGTTTAATAGGACTTGTTTGTACAAACAAGGAGGGACAGCATCTCACAGTACTGCTGGGATTCATGCAACAGCTGACCTGCTCCCAACATCTAACTAAATCTTTTTATAGATTTAGTCAACCTTAGTACTATCCACACCATATCTGTAAACATTTCTTCTCAGTGAAGTTGGTACACTCTCAGCCATCTTCGTCTGATAGGACAGGCTCAATCTCAGGTCACGTCAGGACATCCAGTGCTCCGAGGGTCGTTTCCATGGCAATACAAGAGTAGGAATCTTAATATCAGTTCATTTGACCTAATATTATAGCGTCACACAATCAGACTATCACTATATCATGAAGAATTAGCACACAGTTCTCTCAGTATGTAAGAATACGTTCTTAATCAGTCTTAATAAAAACATTTCCATAACACCTCCTCCATCAGTGAGACCATTGAAAATGAAACGTGACTAAATTTTCAGGCATGACAATGATCCCAAACAGACCACTCTGGGAACCGGATGTGGCTTCGTTAAAAGCATTTCAAGGTTCTGGAGTGGCCTTAAGCAGTCTCCAGACCTCAACCCAATAGAGAATCTGTGGACGTAGTTAAAAGTCAAAACATCCCAGTTCTAGAGAAGATCGGCATAGAATAATGGGCCAAAATACCAGCAACAGCGTGTGAAAACATGATGAAGATATACAGGAAACCGCTGAAATCTGCCATTACCAACCAAGATTGAAATGAACTTTTGTAGCCAAATCCTGCTTTTCTGCACCATTATACAACTAAATTCTTTAAAAACCACACAAAGATTTTTATTTATTTCTGGTTTTTATTTTGTTTCTCATGGTTGATGTATACCTAAGATGAAAACTACAGATGTCTCGTGTCTCTTTAAGTGGGAGAATTTGCACATTTGGTGACTGATTAAATAGTTTTGCCCCAGAGTATTTTTTTAAATAACTATTTACACGTCTGTCTGTGTGCTATCAGTGTCCGTCCATAGCCTGGCTGCAGTGATTGAGGTGTTTGAGGAGGCGGAGTCTGTCCTGCTGCCCTGCTTTTATGGAGGAATAGTTCCTGATGATCCCTCTGTGATCTGGACTCGTAATGGTCCCAACCCCAGTGTTTTCCTCCTACGGCAAGGAGGAGATGACCTAAGAGGACAAAACCAGATCTACAGAGGAAGAACATCAATGAATCCTGATGCTCTGGATACTGGAAACTACAGCCTCACTTTTACAGATCCTCAACTGTCTGATACTGGAAACTACGTCTGCAGCATCAGTGATGGAATAAAGCAGCTAAAGCTGACAGAGGTTCAGCTGAATGTCAAAGGTCAGCTAAATATGTTTGTCATATGTCCATGTCATTTAAAGTGATGAACCAAGAAGCTGAGACCTTCAGGTGGAACATGTGGCAGATATTATCTATATACAAGGCAGAGAAACCCCGGCATGAATATGTCACTAACATCAGGATTAGGATGTCTTAGTGTCAAAAACGATGTACTTCTGTACAAAATAAGTCAGTAAGTAAATCGTTTTCTGTGTAACCAAATGCTCTGACTCTCCTTTTTCAGGAGACTAAAGATTGTTGGAGGAGTGGCTGTGGAAAATGTCAGAATACCATTCTAACTTATTAATGTTCATTATATACAAACGTATTGCCTCTGACTGGCTAACAGCAATGTGACACTAATGCTCCCTTTAAACAACTTACTATCTTCCTTTAATGTTCCACATTCAAACTGTTTTATTTCCTAGTTCTTCTTTCTTGGGAAAAAATGCAATGCTGATGTATCATCACAAATAATACAAGCCTGACCGTGTTCACCTGGTTGTGGAGTTGCTAATGGTTAGCTTCTACTAGCAGAGATGTACTTTTCTCTCTTCTGGTCGCAAAATTATTACAGCCTTCCAGTGGGCGGTCTCAAGCCAAAGTGGGCGGGTCCACACATTTTATGGTTCAATTGAAAAGGATCTGCCTCTAGATTGTCATGAGTTCTCATTGCTGTCTCTCTCTGGTTCATTGTGATGGTTTAATGTCTCCTCAGATGATCAGATGGAGGTGAAGATGTATAAAGATGCAGAGTCTGTCGTCCTGCCCTTCACAACATCTGCTAATCTGCCCAGTGACACCAAGGTGGAGTGGATTCGATCAGAACCTGAATTTATGTTTGTTCATGCATATCCAAACAAAAGTGGGGAGTGTGCAGCATGGGAGGACCTCTACTGTGGCCGTACTAGGATGAATGAAGATCTTTTAAGAACTGGAGACCTCAGTCTGACCCTGAGGTTCCCCTCAGACAGAGACAGTGGAAGGTACATCTGTACTGTCTACAGAGACAAGGACATCCTGAGACAGAAAGTGGTTCTGGAACAAGTTACCCCGATACCTCTGGATCCAGGTAGGAGGTCAGATCTACAGGTAAAGGTCAGAGATCAAAGATCTAGATGGAGGTCAGAGGTTATGTTGTCTTTGTCCCTCTACAGAAGGTTTACCCACCTGGGCCATAGTTCTCCTGGTGGTGCTGATCATCCTCCTGGTTCTTGCAGTGTCTGCAGGTGTTTTATATCATTTCAGGCACTATTTCATGTCAGGTAAGTTTCTAAAACACTTTATTCATACCCCCTCTTAAAGAAATTTAAGGCCATCCACTTTTTAATGTCCTTAAGACAGAACAGGACACTCACCTTTGTCTTTTTTTAATGGAGCATATATCTTGCAGTCATCTGCATAAAAAGGAAATTAATCATATTTGTGAAAAATGATGCCATAGGGGAAAAAAAAATAGAGAAAAAAAAATAGGACCAGGAACTGAACCCTGTGGCACACCACAGTTAAAGGGCCCAGATGATGAAAGAAGACCTCAAAGACTCACAGAAAGAAATAAACCACATCTGATCTGATCCTACTTTAGGCAGAATCTAGTTTGGTAACATAATTATCCAACAGCACAATTTTATAGTCAATATTATTGTCAAAGGCTGCAGTCAGGTCCAGTAGCAGAAGGAGAAAATTTATCACCAGCATTTCACCAGTGCAGTTTCAGCACTATGACAAGATTGACATACCTCAATGTGAAATCTCTCTGAAAATGTCTTCAGGAGAAAAAAAACATTTTTTTTTTTATTTGGAAAAGATAGGAAGCCTTTATAGTTGTCTGAAATTGGACAAAACTGAGGAGTCTATGTCATGTTGTTGACAGATTGTTTCTAATTGCATGTTTGAACTTTACATTTTAGCAGCAGGGAGAGTTCTGGTTCTTGGTCTTATTTAAAACAAAATTCAGTCTACAGAATTCAGGTACATGAATCCAGGCAATCCAATATTAAGGCTCATCTTAAAACTTCACAAAGAAAAAATCAGTACTAGAGAAAAAAATCAGTACTACTCAGATATTCACAATGTTTCCTTTACCAATCTGGTGATGGGAGATGTCTGCAGAGATCTCTGTAGACTGGTGAGGATGAATGGAGACAGGAGTGACAGCTGGAGGCAGGAGACAGAAGAGGAAGAGTACACCAGATTACAGGTTCCTCCTAGAGGACAGGAGTTGGATTACAAGAAAAAAGAACATTAGGACCACTGGATCCTCACAAAACTATTAATACAAAAAACTATTTGGGCTGAATAACAGCAAGTGGCTTTGTAACATTTATTTTAAACAAATGAAACAAATCTGAAAAATATATATAGCATTATTTTTATAATCTGAAATCTTACTCATTTTTATAAACTGGTCAAAATTGAACAGCATTCAATAACATTTCATAAGAGTTTATACGGAGCCCTTCTGGTGACATCGGAGTAAAAAATAAATAAGTCGTGGCCACGACTTTTACGACTTATTAATGCGTGGGAACGAGATACTTAATGCATGACCACGACTTATTAATTAAAGTTGGGATTGGTGCAGTGTTACATGGACACAAACTAATGTCTGGACATTCTGGATCGCATGGAAAGAGCTAGAATTGAAGTTGCATCTATCCATGTAATTTTGATATCTATAACTTGTTACAGGTAATGTTTAGGTCATGTAATGATTTGGAACATCAGCACAATGGACAGCAGTTTGGTTCGTCTTGCTTGGTTTTTCACAGCAACAAGAAAGCATGAATACGTGAAAAATGAACTAGAGATAACTACATGCTTTACCAGCAGCTATAAAAAAATATTGTTTGCAGGGAGCAAAAACGATATGCAAGGATTTTGGCATTACAAGCTTGTACAAGCAGTCTTGTCTCAGCATGGAGATGACTGCGTTAATTTTCTCATTCCCACGCATTAATAAGTCGTGGCCACGCATTAAGTATCTCGTTCTCACGCAATAATAAGTCGTATAAATCGTGGCCACGACTTATTTATTTTTTCCTCCAATCACCAGACGTATGTTTACAATAATCTGTTGTGGAAATAAACTTTCCAAAAATTGATCTGAAGTCATGCGACCATCAGAGCTGCTGCTGCTCTGTCCGACTCATCTTGTCCTTTGTTGTCCTCTTAGTCCCAAAGGTGGAGGTGGATTCAGGGGTGAAGTCTGTCCTGTTGCCCTGCAGAACCACATATAAGCTGCCTAAAGATGCTAAAGTGGAGTGGAGGAACAACAAAAACTGGGTGGTCCATCTGTATCTGCACAGGTTTGATGGTGATTATCTAAGCCAGCACGACTTCTACAGAACCAGAACCAAGATGAAAAAATACCCGCTGAAAACTGGAGACCTTAGTCTGACTCTGAGATGGCCCACAGACAGAGACAGTAAGCTCTACACCTGCAGCGTCTACAGCCGTGAAGGAAAGATCCTGATGAATAACCAAGTGAGGCTTCATGTCAGAGGTCAGTTATTAATTACAATTAACATGACTTCACCTATGTTTTTGATACATTAACAGGGCAACATACTAAGAAATTTGGGCCTCCACCTCAGGGAGGCGTTAGAGGGGCTGAAACAGGTTAAAAAGACATCAAGGTTTTTGTTGTCCTCAGTCTCATTAAGTTGTTTTTGTGCCTGTTTCTACAGTTTATTCTGTGCAAAACAACACTTTTTGTACATCAAGTCTATTGGATTAAATAAGATACACCAGAAAAGGTCACTTGAGTCTGAGTTGACTTATAGTTAAAACTTGATTTGGAGTGTTAAAGGAAAAGTTCGGTATTTTACACATAAAGCCCTATTTTCATACTTTTAATGATTAAATAGAGTGGTTGTGATAGAAATATGAACAGATGCTGCTGTCCCGATAAATCTAAGTTTCTTTGCTAACATCCCCCCCAACCTTTACAATGGGCTATCGGCGCACAGGAACATTCCTTCTCTAAAACGCATTAAACTTTCGTTTACAAAGACATGAAACTCACCGAGTGGTCGGGGTGTTCACTGATATGCTCACACAAAAGTCGCCGTAAAAGATGCTTTCCAACAGTTGATTTACCATTTGTTTCAAAACTGTCGACCTCTTTTTGCAAACACCTCACACCCGTACATTCTTCCACTGGGAGCTTGAGTATTAGACACTCAAGCCCAGCTGGTGGCGCTAATTCACCTTTGCCAATTATACAGTTGTGGCCAAAAGTTTTGAGAATGTCACAAATATTAGTTTTCACAAAGTTTGCTGCTAAACTGCTTTTAGATCTTTGTTTCAGTTGTTTCTGTGATGGACTGAAATATAATTACAAGCACTTCATACATTTCAAAGGCTTTTATCGACAATTACATGACATTTATGCAAAGAGTCAGTATTTGCAGTGTTGGTCCTTCTTTTTCATGACATCTGCAATTCAACTGGGCATGCTCTGAATCAACTTCTGGGCCAAATCCTAAATGATAGCAACCCATTCTTTCATAATCACTTCTTGGAGTTTGTCAGAATTATTGGGTTTTTGTTGAGGATTGACCACAAGTTCTCAATGGGATTAAGATCTGGGGAGTTTCCAGGCCATGGACCCAAAATATCAACCTTTTGGTCCCTGAGCCACTTAGTTATCACTTTTGCCTTATGGCACGGTGCTCCATTGTGCTGGAAAATGCTTTGTTCTTCACCAAACTGTTGTTGGATTGTTGGAAGAAGTTGCTGTTAGAGGGTGTTTTGGTACCATTCTTTATTCATGGCTGTTTTTGGGCTAACTTGTAAGTGAGCCCACTCCCTTAGATGAGAAGCAACCCCACACATGAATGGTCTCAGGATGCTTTACTGTTGGCATGACACAGGACTGATGGTAGCGCTCACCTTTTCTTCTACGGACAAGCCTTTTTCCAGATGCCCCAAACAATCAGAAAGATGCATCATGGGAGAATCTGACTTTGCCCCATAGACTGTATATATAAATGGACAAACCCTCATTGACATCACCCTTAGGTTTCTGAAGAGCAAAAATGAAGCCAACTGAGCGGTTCCCACCGCCGCCATCTTGTCCGCGTCACTCGCCTCGTCACTCTCAGAAACTCCATAAATGGGCAAAGAGGTGGAGCTGAGAGCGGCGCTGTGAGGCTGGGGGCGGAGGGTTAACGCTTCCTCAGAACAGCAGCCTCTGTTCATATTTCTATCACAACCATTCTATTTTATCATAAAAAGTCTGAAAATAGGGCAATTATGTATAACCTTACTATAGTCCCCTAGTCTTCAGACCAAGGCTTTTTAGTGATCTGCCTGGGTAAAAAAAAAACAATCTTTATGTTGATACGGCCTTTAGCCACTACAGGCTACCTGAACACCTGAGGGCAGTAGAAAGACTGTATGATTTTAAATCCAGAAGGAACCCATATTTTTTTCTGCCTGTATGGCTTTGAGTTAATTCAATGATTGTATATGTTACCCCATGATTACACTTGTTAACAATTGTCTTTCTTTATCAATTTATTTATTGTACAACACTTTGAGCTGCCCTTTGTATAAAAAAGATATAACATATAAATGTATTTGTATTACTTGTATTATTTTCTGTTTATATTTTACATAGTCTTTATATATTTATTTGTCAGTTCACTCTGAATTAGGGCTAAAAAACTAAAATGATAAAAAAACTATGTGAATATTGCTGAGGAATAGGTTAGACTGCCATCTAGTGGCATTGTAGAAACTAGTTCAGATGTGTGCTGACTGTGCTATGTGGGAAAACTAATGTTTTCAGAATGAAATGACAGTTTACTGCTGCAATAATAACTGCTAGGTACAGTATGTACCTCCTAAGGGAAAGTCTGCTATGAGACACTTGTATGACACCATCAGCAGCTGGAGGAGAAACCCACAGTCTGTTTATATCACAGATGTGGTTTTAGTCTCTCTGATTTAGATAAATGCTCTCAGTGTGGTCCAGACCAAAATTTATAGAGTCTCATCCAATCAGAGAAAATGTCCACAGAGCTGCTGCTGCTGTCTGTCCAACTCATCTCATCCTCTGTTGTCCTCTCAGTCCCACAGGTGGAGGTGGAGTCAAGGGTGGAGTCTGTCTTTCTGCCCTGCAGAACCACAGTTCAGCTGCCTGGAGATGTTAAAGTGGAGTGGATAGACAGAGAAAGAGATAAGGTCCATGTGTATCAGGACGGTTCTGATCAGCCTGAAGAACAGAACCAGTACTACAGAACCAGAACCAGGATGAATGAAGACCTGCTAAGAACTGGAGACCTCAGTCTGACTCTGAGATGTCCCACAGATGGAGACACGAACATTTACACCTGCATCATCTACAGCAGAGATGGAGACATCCTGATGAAGAAACAAGTTAATCTGAAGGTTAAAGGTCAGTGGTTTAAATGTGATGTTGTATTTTTCCATTCATCTTATATATACCTGGGTAACGGCAACTAAGTTGATCATCGAGCTCTGGCCTACAGTGTCCTGGTGACAAGTGGACATATGGACAGAACACATTTAACTCTCACCTCTGCAGAGTGTCCAGATAATCCTGGACACAGGTCAGAAGTGGCTTCTTGACAATTTTCTCAAGTTACTTCATAACCAGGATTCCACTGCAACAGGCCTGTAGTCGTTTAGACTTTTAGGAACAATGATAATGGAGTCTTTAGAGTGTGGGAACCTTCTGAAGCTGGAGCGATGTTGAAAAACAAAAATCGCCGTCAGGGCCCAGAGTTTCCAACATGGAGAGAATCTATATCAACCCAAAGCTTTTAATATGTTTTGAAATACCTTTTAAATATATGTGAAATACATAAAATTAGCTGTTATATTTTATCTATAGGATATATACAGTACGTACCTATATTGTAGGTATGTTTTCCTATAATACAGGAAAATGGGCAATGATATAAATGTCATATATATATATATATATATATATATTCAAAACCTATATCAAAATATAGGTTATTTCTCTGTGTGATGAGGTGCTTAGCTGCATGAGTTCTTTTTATGACAAGATGTCAACAAGGCTGCAGGCAGGATTTGAACCCCAGTCCCCCAGCCGAGAGTCATGCATGCTTACCATAGCTATACTGTGAGCCATACCTTGGCTCAGGAGATGGGAGTTTGTCTTGTAATCGGATGGTTGGTGGTTTGAGCCCCATTGTGTCCTTGTATCCACTTTGCCCGTTGCCTACTGGTACCCATAATGGTGGCCAGAGGGGCCTGTGGCGCCAGCCTTGCTTCTGTCAGTGTGTCCCAGGACAGCTGTGGCTACAAACATAGCTTGCTGTCACCAGTGTTTGAATGACTGGGTGTATGATTAAATGTAGTGTAAAGTGCTTTGGGGTCTGTAGGGACTGAGTAAAGTGCTATACAAATCAAGCCATTTACCATTTTACCAGTCGGACAACACATTGGACAAGATCTGTAAGACTTATAACGACAAGACCTCCTAAAAAAGATTTTTCCTGAAAAATTCCAGACACAGTAGATAATAAAAAATATGACCTTGGCATCATGTATAACAGCTGCCAAAGTGAAATGAATCACCAGGTATACAGTCCTTCTTTGTTCTATTTGTGCTCCAACTAGAGCTGCTAGAGCTGTTAACTAAACCGTCCATCTTGTCTTTTGTTGTCCTCCTAGTCCAACCGCAGGTTAAGGTGGATTCTGGGGTGGAATCTGTAGTTTTGCCCTGTAAAACAACAGCTCACCTGCCTGAAGACTGTAAAGTAGAGTGGAAATACCAACGCAAGACAACCCATCTGTATGAAAACGGTTCCTATCGGCCTGAAAATCTAAGTCAGTTCTACAGAACCAGAACCAGGATGAATGAAGACCTGCTGAGAACTGGAGACTTAAGCCTGACTCTGGAACACCCAACTGATGAAGACAGTGGAATCTACACCTGCAAAGTCTACAGCAGGGAGGGAAACATCCTGATAAAGAAACAAGTTCAGCTAAAGGTCAAAGGTCAGTGTTTAAATCTAATGACAATTAGCTTATTATCTGTGGTTTTTCCCGTTAAACTTTGAACACAATAACACATTGGCTTCAGCAAAGACCGCCAGGCAAACAGGTTTTGTCACTTATAGTCTCTTATGTTCTTCATAAGAGACTACTTCGTCTCTTCATTTGAAGACCCAACATGAGAAAGAAGAAACCCAACAGTTTGTTTAGCTCTTATTTCAGATTTTGAGATCTAAAATGTAAAAAAAACATACTCTCCCAAAAAAGCAAAAAAGAAACAAAACACTTTGTTACTATTGTTAGGGTAAAAATAGTGGTTTCACCTTGAAAGAATCACACACAGGGGTAGGAGAAAAATTGAAGTTAAATGAACTCTGCAGTGGGAGATAAAATAAAGTTCTGCAGAGGGAGACCAGGAAGATACTCTGGTTGACCGTTGGTCTGTTCTCCTTTCAGCTTTACAGACAGTCTCCCAGCCTTGTGTCCTGATCACACAGCTCTGTCTCCTGGTCTCAAAAGGCCCTCCCACTGCAGTATCTCTTTGTTTGGTCAAACTTCATTAGCATCTTAAAAGAACAGGGTGTATACAAAGGCACATATGGTTGAAAACAAATGACATTTAAAAGTACATTTAAACTATGTGATAAAGAAATACACCCTAAGAAAATAATAATACAACATTATTATTTTTCCCTAACAGCTATACTTATGTATTTTTAAAAAAAATGTTGTAATTAGTAAGTAAAATAATAAAATAATAAAAAGCAAAAGTCCAACTAGCTGCACAGAATCCACAACTAGAGGGAAAAACTGAGTGGCTCTACCAGGAAAATTAGGGATAAAAATGAACAATAAGAATAGATCCGATTCCAAGGTGGAAAAAGTCAAACACAGTAGAACATCATAAACAGAGGCTATGTTTAAAAGTGCAGTGAGCCACATCTAATTAATGAATATTATGAATACTATGTGGAAAATGATGTGAAGGACAGATCAAATCAGACAATCACTACAGAGAGTTGTTGGTACTAAATTTGGTTCTGGAACTCCTCAAATCATCAGGGAATCTTTTGAAAAATAGTCTTCATCTTAGATTAGGTTAACAAAAACTCATAATTGAGAAAATAATTTGCTTTGAGTTGTCCCGTTGGTGGATACATGCTGTCAGTATAAGAATATATCAGGGATTATCTTTACCTTTATTTAAGATTGATTTAATGACATTCAACAGCACACAGAGTGGACAAAGCTTTTACATCAGTCCGCATCAACTTGGTCCTGAAACAGCTGGCAGGAAGATTAAACATTGTCAAGTGAGATTTACATGCATCACTTTTAATGCAACTCTAAAACATGTGGCATCATAGGAAAGGAAAAAAGTATTTTTTAACAGGAAGAAGCCGGCCAGAACCAATCTAACTAGTGATATTAGAGCAGAGATACAATAAAGTGCTATAAAATGTATAATTCATCTCATCTGTTTGTTCTCTCAGCCTGTGTGGTGGAGGTGGAGGAAGGGGTGGAGTCTGTCCTGCTGCCCTTCATAACAACACCTGATCTACCAGGTGATGTTGAACTTGAATGGAGATATGGATTGTACAAGGCAGTCCATGTGTATCAGAGCGGTTCTGACCTGCCTGGGAAACAGCACCAGTTCTTCAGAGACAGAACCAGGATGAATGAAGACCCGCTGAGAACTGGAGACCTCAGTCTGACTCTGAGACGCCCCACAGTGAGAGACAGTGGACGGTACAGATGTGACGTTTACAGCTTCAGGGGAAACTTTCAGAGAGAGAAAACATTTCTGCTCAGAGTTAAAGGTTTGTTGGTTGGTTGCTCAGTTTGTGTCTGCGTCTGTTGGTTTCTCTGATTGTCTTCGTCTTGTTCTCCAGAGAGAAGAGAGGACCATGATCGTACTCCATTGCTCCAAGATGAGGTTTGACCAGAGAGAGAATCCCAGTGAAGGAGCTGATGGATGAGGACACAGTTCCTTCCTCCAGACTTTACAATATTCTTTGACATGAATAGGGGACATGTGTGGGACAAAATGGACAAGACAGAGAAAGCATTAAGTACAGCAGACTTAAACAAGCTCAGGGACAGAATCTAGACTGTTGGACGGCTGGAGACCAGCAGAAATTGTCTCAGTGATGCAACTTCTGGACCTCATTGACCATCATTTAATCAAATAGTTTTATTGGTTAATATATTTTTTTCTATATAAGCATAATATGAAAAATGAATCAACCTAATATGAATAACCACAAAATCAGTTCCCTCGTTTATCACTCGTACTTACAGATAGATCTGTGTGTAGGAACAACGCACAGTGTTGTATTTACTATCTTCCACTTGTGCACAGAAATGTTCCTAAATATAAGAACAGCTCTAGCAGCATCTAGTGGTAGAACAGGAGAACTGCAGCACTGAAACTGACTATATTTCTCAGTGGTTTATCTCTGTCAGTGTTTTAGCAAAATAACTCAGAAAGATATGGGCATATTTTATTCAGCCTTCAGGAAATGTAAGAAATTTGCCAAGAAATAATTTATTTTTGGGGATGATCCTGAATGGAGATCATGGGAATCGTAATCAGTGGTGAGATAGGCTTCACTGAGGTTTGCCCTCTCCATGTGGTCTTTTTTACTCGCCACATCAGTTTAAAAAGATGCTGTTACACTTCTAAATTAAAGGTTTGCAAACTACTGTGGAAACTGGATGGTCCTGCCTCTCAGTGAGGCAGGTTGTCTCTGTCTTGTGGTAGTTATTTTTGACGGGGCTAAATATGTTTTAAATATCTTCAATCCGAGGTCTGTTTTTCTTTAAATTCAGGCCTGGGAAACATGGGAGAATGTGTGACCTTTGAGGACCTCTGAGAAAAAGAGTTTAAATTGCAAAGCTGTAAAAGCAGGATGTTTAGATAAGAAACTGGGAGAAAAGTTTTTAGAGAAGCAGATAGCCATAAAACCATAATTCTTTATAATGAACCTTTGACCCAGAACAGAGACGACCCATCTTCTGACTCCAGGATTCTCTGACAGCAAATCATGGCTAAGAGACTGTATGAAAATGTTCTGATTGGAGAGATTAGAAACGCCTAGAGGCCCGGTTGTCTATAAAGCTGTGAAATGAAGATCAGTTAATTGTTCAGATTTCTTTAAATCTGGACCACAGAGGAACGACGGGGGCAAAATTCCTCTGTAAAACTACAGCAATTTGTTAATCTGTTCAAAATAAATGTTAAACTGGAAATTGGCTCCATTTTGTCTCTGCTTGAACATGCATTGAATTACTTATGATAATTATTTAATTCAACAGTCTCCATGCGTAATGATAGCAGCCAAAGTAGTGTCTCCAACAATAACTCTGGCCACACGTGTGTTAAATGTGATGACCTCAAATTTAACTATCCGTATCGCATCGTTTTGAAAAAAGTGCTATCGTTACATCCCTAGCTATGTATGTATCCAGTAAGTTGACACAATTCGACCAAATAATTTCAAAGATGTCTCATGTTGTGATCCTGTTTAAGTGATGATCAAATCCAGGAGTCTGAGTCCAAGATTCAAGCTCTCCTGTTTGTCAGGAACAAGCTGGGAACATGGAAGAATGAACACAGAGAATCCAGGTTTAAGAAAAGCTGACACAGACACACTGGAAAACAATTCACGGAGGAAACAGATTAGGTGAAATACCTGAGGATGATCAGCAGAAAAGATGAAGGTCATAACTTCAGATTGAAGAAGACTACAGGAGAGGAAAATGAAGAGTATTTACCTAAGGAAGGGTAAACACACTTAATGCTAAAATAAACAGATAAGGAAGGACACTCTCGACTGATAAACAGCATTACAAGGAGATAAACTTTTATGGCAAGACCTTATGAGCAATAATATAGGGAACTGGAGATACTGGTCAACCTGAAAGGAGAAAAAAAAAGGGTAGCTCAAAATCATACTGATGGGATTCAAATATTCAGAAAATTGAAACCCAATAATACACACAAGAACAAGAATAAACAAAGGAATAGGACATTCAGCTGCTTTTAGTTGTTCCGAGATCTCGGCTTGTAATCTGCAGTGACATCTTTTTCTGTTGCTCCTCTCAGCCTAAGAATGGCCTCCCACTCAGCTCACCATAAATGTTACATCACTTTTAAAAACAAACCTTTATAAAATGGCTCTCCAATCCTGCTGATCCGAAACTGACCAACAAGCTGTTTATTGCTTGCGGTTTTTGTTGTATTGAATGCTCCATTTTATGATAATAGTACAGTAAAACACCAAAATACAGTACATCCAAATTTTGTTCCACAGCATTTGAGTTGCTAGCTGTTGAAAGAACTGATCTAACTCTTCATTATCAGGCTTTCAGGGCTTTCACACTGAATTGCGTGCAAATAGGATTTGTGCATTATAATTTCTAACGTCTTCAGAGAAGAACTTTATGATAGAAGTGTTGGAGGGACAGGAGGTCATCGGCTTTTGGTAGCTGCCCCTACCAGTCTGGATAGGCATTGATGAAGTTGTGTCCTTTTCTCCATCTAGGAAGTCGAGACGCTTCACCCTCCCATTATCTGCATCTACCCCTGCTTTATAGTCACTGTTTGTTGCTGGTGATTCTTTAAAAGAAAAAAAAAAACACCTTAAAATTCTTAATTTTGAAAATCAAAGTCCCAAATTAAGCCATCAGCATGCTCTGGTGTCGAGTCATGATTGGATTAATAGTGACTCGGTTTGGGTCATCCAGCCCTGCTGGAGCGATCACTCTGATCCACACACTCCCACATGAAGGGATTTTAGAGACTGCTAAGTTAACCTTCATCATTCCAGACTGGGAGGACGTTTCCGGGCTATTCTACCAAATATTAAGGAAGTCTTTCTATGATTCTGACTTTGATTAAGTAATAAATACGAAACAATTCTCCCTCTCTCTTTGTTATGACCTTTCACAAATGTTCATATTCATTGACCTAAAACAGGAAGAAAAAGTTTACTCTAATATCTGACATTAAAGAGAAACCCGTTTTTGTTCCTTTGGGTGGTTGTGGAAAGGCTGAGCTGCACTTCCGATGACTCTGCTTCATAAATACAGGCCATGATAATTTATGGGTTTCATTCTGATTTAAAACCCCCTGCCTCCCCACAGTGGGTCCAGCTGCCGCTGTGTCTCATCCACCCCCTGCCTGGAACACTGAAATGTGAAATGTAAAAATCCTCTGGATGAATGACCCCGTGAGGCTAACAGCTGATATTGGTTAGAACAAAGTTTCAAGCTACAGAAACATTGAGCTTCAGTCAAATGCGCCTTCCTCTGGATATCCTGATTGTCCTGTCCTGGTTTAATTTGAGGAAGAACACTAATAATGAGACAATTTATGAGTACAGATATACATTTTTATTTATTTATTATTTAACCAGAAAACTGGATCATCTCTGAAGATCCAAACAGAGAGAAAATTTGGACTAAAACTCTCAAACACAAAATAATCAAGAATCCGTTTATTTCTCCTAAACAGCACTTTAACTAGGACCTTTAGTTAGAGCTGGATTACAGCTACTACTTTGGTTATGCTATAAAATATGCAAACAATCATATTAATACTGCAGGTTAGTACTTCATAATAAAACATGTGCAGTGAACAAATCCTGTTACTGTCAAGTTTTAGGCTAATTAAGTGTTAGCTAAAATAAATATCACTTCCACCTCTTCTCAAGTCAATAAAGAGCTATTTTTGCTGATGTCAAGAAGTCGCCTGTAATGTCAGTTGTAATATCTAGAAGTTGGTTTCATTACAGCCTCACCTTGATGACGATACTGCGCCACCATCGAACTAAAACATAAAAGAAATTCAGTGAGACATCAAACCGGTAAAATAGCAGCATAAATGATATATAAAGCATCTAAAACAAGACATTTGCTTAAAGGCAGAAATTAATACTATTCAAATAATCTGGAGCAATCTTTAACTTTCTCAAACTGAAATTGGTCTGTTTCAGCTTTAACTTGCCATGCTTTTGCTTTTTACGAGCGTGCATCTCTGTCATGTGCACCAGCGGAACTAATACGTGGGAAAATAGTTCCTACGTGAAAACTTACGCAAAAATGGCCTAATGTAACATAAAATATGAATAATGACTAAATAAAACACTAACTAAAATTACTGCGGAGAAATAAAATCTCTCAGCTGTCTAACAGGAACACAGAAAACATGTAGACAACAGACTTCAGTTGCCAGCTTAGACTAAATTATTCTACTAATTAAATATATCCGGCATAATAAAGACTAGTGCTGGCTGTTAAATATCAGAGGAGAGCATCTGCTTCAGAGCTGGACAGAACCAGGTCCAGCTGATTGTCTGCTGAGGAGTACAGACAGTGGGAATGTATGTTCAGCTCTGAACTCATCAGCTAGTCAGGGAAGTAGTCTGGAGATGTTTCCGTATATTTTTAAAAAATCCGTGAATGCTCGCTGACAAGCTGGGATTCTACTGGCAGGAACAGCGTACCATCATCTGCATAGAAATGGTAAAAACCTGGACAACAGGAAGAGTTATGGGCTCGACACACGGGAAGCGACAAGTGACAGTGACAGGCGAAACTCGTCGCCACCCAGGTGAAAATGAACACACGGGACGCGATAAACAGCAGCGATTGTGGCATCGCGCGCTCGGATCGCTTGTCTCCAAGAAATCCTATTGGTTATTAAATTAGTGGCAATTATAACATTTTTAAAAGAGATCCATGACAGACAAAGCATCAAGGATGAAGATTAAAAATATTTTGCTGGAATTGACAGAAATTTTGCTGCTGACGTTACTTAAGAAACGTAAAAGGCAACTCTGAGTTCGTCTTATGCAGATCTGTGTAATCATTTCGTGAATAATCATAAAGTATAGGAAAATCGGACACGGCTAAAATGATCTGGTCTTTCATGTTGAAGCGGTTGCAATTTGAAGTAACATGCTCTCAGTTGATTGGTTGTAGCCATGCAACGGCGACAAAAGTTGAACATTTTTCTACTTTCTTGTGTCGCAAACCCGTGTGTGCACGTCTACGAGAACGAGCGCGGATGCTGGCACGAATGTCGCCTGTCACTTGGCTGGAGGAGAGCAGGCGATTTTCGCCTCATCGTGCAAGTTCCATAGAAAATGAATGGAGAAGCAGCGACGTCGCTCCCCGTGTGTCGAGCCCATTACAGTGAAGAACCGAAAGGGGGCCAAGAATGAACCCTGAGGTACACCACAGCTGATTTAATGCAGAGGCTCAATGCAGAGGCTGTTTGACATGAATGAGATGAAAAATGAAATATTCAACATTAGGAGAGAAATTACGGTCCCTTTTAAAAAATTAACAAAAGTTGAAGTAAAAGCTTTCAGATCTTTTAAGTTTTCTTTTAAGTGAAAACTAATTCAGCAAAGGTGGAACTAAACTGTGAAATAATTCATGTTTTTCTTATTTTTTTCCTAAGTGTCTTTAAAGGCACAATGTGTAATATTTTATTTACTTTCAAATTTAAGAATCAGCTTTAATGGCCAAGTATGACACATACAAGGAATTTACAGATACAGTACAACCTGTCCAAGATCATTACAAACAACAACAAACAGATCACTGGTCACTGTTGGGCATGCAGCCACCGAGCGGCGCTCCCGTTTATGAAACATAGAGAAATACATATCTGGGTAGGGGAGGGTTCCACGGTGAGGGGAAAAAACGCTCAACTGTGTTGTGGGTCCGTACAGCACTCACAACGCAGGTAATAGAAAAAACCACACCAACAAACATTTAAGCACATATTCAGACAATAACAATGACACATCAGGAAGGATGGGCAGGTATGAGCTCCAGTCCACAGGTTAACGCGCTGCCATCGAGGCGCGCTGTTATCCAGCTTCATGTTGCAGGAGAGAGAATTAAGGATACAGCGAGACGGTGTGTGTGAATGTGAGTGTGTGTAACCATGTCAGTGTGTGCGTCAGTAGATGCAGGTGTACGGGGGAGAGGAGACTCTGTTGACATTCTTCTCAGGGACATTTGATTAGGACCAGGTTGAAGGTCTTCATGGGAGCCAAAATATAAATTGTTTGGATTGCAGGGAGAGATCAAATATTCCTCTCTGCCCTTCAGTCTGTCAGTGGTTTCTTTTGTAGTCTAATTCAGTCAAATTGTAGTTCAAATTAAAGTTCCAAATCCAAATTAATTCCCAGATTAATAGTTCCAAATCCAATTAATTTCCAGTTGCCCCAATCCGCACCGACAGTTTCTCCAAGTCCGATGACAAATTGCGGATGAGTCCCAGAGCGCCGGCCAGATCGCCTCTTACAGCGTCTGTTCTGCGTCCCAGCTCCCCCAGCATTTGGTTCTGAGTCCCATCAGTACGAGTCAACGCATCCAGCTGTTCCTTCAGCCGTCCAATCGCTTCCAGAACAGTGACCAATCTCGACCGTGTTTCAGATCTTTGTTGCTCCATTTTTCGGTATTTCCAGTAACTTCCCATTCCAATCAGCAGAAACCCGATCACCATGATTGACACCCCGGTTGACCCTTACCGGTGCTTCGTAGAGTTGAGTAGATTTTATCAATAGCATTCAGAGACCAGCTGACCATTTCCAGCGTTGTAGTGGTAATTTATCCCGTTCACAAAGTTGTCCTTTATTCTCAATCTTTTTCATCAGTGTCTTCTCTAATTATTCCTATATGCCTAAAATGTTACAATATTTATATACATAACCTGTGATTGACCATCCATAGTCATGCGGCATCTTGAAATACGGTAGCTGTTTAGGGACATATGGAAACGCAGATCTTGTAGCAGTTCTCCTTTTTCCCTCTGAATGTTGTATGCAGGATGGTTCCCACTGTGGCAGCCTGACTGGTTCGGGGAAATACTCCTCCTTCATCATGGGAAACTTCTGCCTCTCTGTGTCTATCAGCTCTGATGCTGAATTGTTGGATGATATCTGAGTCAGGTTACAGAGGGGAAAAATATTACAGAATCTGCTCCTTTGTGTAAATCCAAAATTGCAAATAATCACATAAATAGCCTCAAATATCTAAAATAAGAAAACAAAGCTGTTACATCTAAAAGCTGTTACATCTAAAAGTTACTGAAGTTTTCTGAGGGGTGGAATGAAATGCTAA